>JAAAWM010011774.1:0-103650 GCA_036873465.1 Thinopyrum obtusiflorum | reverse complement strand
GTTAATACAATTCTAGCATGAATAATAAACATTTATCATGATATGTGGAAATACATAATAACTTTATTATTGCCTCTAGGGCATATTTCCTTCAGTCTCCCACTTGCACTAGAGTCAATAATCTAGATTTACACAGTAATGATTCTAACACCCATGGAGTCTTGGTGCTGATCATGTTTTGCTCGTGGAAGAGGCTTAGTCAACGGGTCTGCAACATTCAGATCCGTATGTATCTTGCATATCTCTATGTCTCCCACCTAGACTTGATCCCGGATGGAGTTGAAGCGTCTCTTGATGTGTTTGGTTCTCTTGTGAAATCTGGATTCCTTTGCCAAGGCAATTGCACCTGTATTGTCACAAAAGATTTTCATTGGACCCGATGCACTAGGTATGACACCTAGATCGGATATGAACTCCTTCATTTGCTGCTTCCGAAGCAGCTATGTACTCCGCTTCACACGTAGATCCCGCCACAACGCTTTGTTTAGAACTGCACCAACTGACAACTCCACCGTTCAATATAAACATGTATCCGGTTTGTGATTTAGAATCGTCTAGATCAGTGTCAAAGCTTGCATCGACATAACCATTTACGACGAGCTCTTTGTCACCTCCATAAACGAGAAACATATCCTTAGTCCTTTTTAGGTATTTCAGGGTGTTCTTGACCGCTGTCCAGTGATCCACTCCTGGATTACTTTGGTACCTCCCTGCTAAGCTAATAGCAAGGCACACATCAGGTCTGGTACACAGCATTGCATACATGATAGAGCCTATGGCTGAAGCATAGGGAACACTTTTCATTTTCTCTCTATCTTCTGCAGTGGTCGGGCATTGAGTCTGACTCAACTTCACACCTTGTAACACAGGCAAGAACCCTTTCTTTGCTTGATCCATTTTGAACTTTTTCAAAACTTTGTCAAGGTATGTGCTTTGTGAAAGTCCAATTAAGCGTCTTGATCTATCTCTATAGATCTTGATGCCCAATATGTATGCAGCTTCACCGAGTTCTTTCATTGAAAAACTCTAATTCAAGTATCCTTTTATGCTATCCAGAAATTCTATATCATTTCCAATCAGCACCCCCCCCCCCCCCCCCCCCCCCCCCCCCCCCCCCCCCCCCCCCCCCCCCCCCCCCCCCCCCCCCCCCCCCCCCCCCCCCCCCCCCCCCCCCCCCCCCCCCCCCCCCCCCCCCCCCCCCCCCCCCCCCCCCCCCCCCCCCCCCCCCCCCCCCCCCCCCCCCCCCCCCCCCCCCCCCCCCCCCCCCCCCCCCCCCCCCCCCCCCCCCCCCCCCCCCCCCCCCCCCCCCCCCCCCCCCCCCCCCCCCCCCCCCCCCCCCCCCCCCCCCCCCCCCCCCCCCCCCCCCCCCCCCCCCCCCCCCCCCCCCCCCCCCCCCCCCCCCCCCCCCCCCCCCCCCCCCCCCCCCCCCCCCCCCCCCCCCCCCCCCCCCCCCCCCCCCCCCCCCCCCCCCCCCCCCCCCCCCCCCCCCCCCCCCCCCCCCCCCCCCCCCCCCCCCCCCCCCCCCCCCCCCCCCCCCCCCCCCCCCCCCCCCCCCCCCCCCCCCCCCCCCCCCCCCCCCCCCCCCCCCCCCCCCCCCCCCCCCCCCCCCCCCCCCCCCCCCCCCCCCCCCCCCCCCCCCCCCCCCCCCCCCCCCCCCCCCCCCCCCCCCCCCCCCCCCCCCCCCCCCCCCCCCCCCCCCCCCCCCCCCCCCCCCCCCCCCCCCCCCCCCCCCCCCCCCCCCCCCCCCCCCCCCCCCCCCCCCCCCCCCCCCCCCCCCCCCCCCCCCCCCCCCCCCCCCCCCCCCCCCCCCCCCCCCCCCCCCCCCCCCCCCCCCCCCCCCCCCCCCCCCCCCCCCCCCCCCCCCCCCCCCCCCCCCCCCCCCCCCCCCCCCCCCCCCCCCCCCCCCCCCCCCCCCCCCCCCGCCCCTTCTCTTCTCCACCAAGGCCCATGTAGGCCCATTAAACCCCCGGGGGGATCCGGTAACCCCCGGTACTCCGGTAAAATCCCGATTTCACCCGGAACACTTCCGATATCCAAATATAGGATTCCAATATATCAATATTTATGTCTCGACCATTTCGAGACTCCTCGTCATGTCCGTGATCACATCCGGGACTCCGAACTATCTTCGGTACATCAAAACACATAAACTCATAATATAACCGTCATCAAACTTTAAGCGTGCGGACCCTACGGGTTCGAGAACTATGTAGACATGACCTAGACATTTCTCTGGTCAATAACCAATAGCGGAACCTGGATGCTCATATTGGCTCCCACATATTCTACGAAGATCTTTATCGGTCAGACCGCATAACAACATACGTTGTTCCCTTTGTCATCGGTATGTTACTTGCCCGAGATTCGATCGTCGGTATCTCAATACCTAGTTCAATCTCGTTACCGGCAAGTCTCTTTACTCGTTCTGTAATACATCATCCCGCAACTAACTCATTAGTTGCAATGCTTGCAAGGCTTATAGTGATGTGCATTACCGAGTGGGCCCAGAGATACCTCTCCGACAATCGGAGTGACAAATCCTAATCTCGAAATACGCCAACCCAACAAGTACCTTCGGAGACACCTGTAGAGCACCTTTATAATCACCCAGCTACGTTTTGACGTTTGGTCGCACACAAAGTGTTCCTCCGGTAAACGGGAGTTGCATAATCACCCATATCTGCTTAAATCATCTGTGAAGGTGAGAAAATAACGATACCCGCCGTGAGCCTCAACATTCATGGTCCACATACATCTGTATGTATGATTTCCAACAAATCTGTTGCTCGCTCCATAGTTCCGGAGAACGGCGTTTTAGTCATCTTGCCCATGAGGCACGGTTCGCAAGTACAAGTGATTCATAATCAAGTAGTTCCAAAAGTCCATCAGTATCGAGTTTCTTCATGCGCTTTACACCAATAAGACCTAAACGGCAGTGCCACAAATAAGTTGCACTATCATTATCAACTCTGCATCTGTTGGCTTCAATATTATGAATATGTGCATCACTACTATCGAGATTCAACAAAAATAGACCACTTTTCAAGGGTGCATGACCATAAAAGATATTACTCATATAAATAGAACAACCATTATTCTCTGATTTAAATGAATAACCGTCTTGTATCAAACAAGATCCAGATATAATGGTCATGCTCAACGCTGGCACCAAATAACAATTATTCAGGTCTAAAATAATCCCGAAGGTAGATGTAGAGGTAGTGTGCCGACCGCGATCACATCGACTTTGGAACCATTTCCCACGCGCATCGTCACCTCATCCTTAGCCAATCTTCGCTTAATCCGTAGTCCCTGTTTCGAGTTGCAAATATTAGCAACAGAACCAGTATCAAATACCCAGGTGCTACTGCGAGCATTAGTAAGGTACACATCAATAACATGTATATCACATATACCTTTGTTCACCTTGCCATCCTTCTTATCCGCCAAATACTTGGGGCAGTTCCGCTTCCAGTGACCAGTCTGTTTGTAGTAGAAGCACTCAGTCTCAGGCTTAGGTCCAGATTTGGGTTTCTTCTCCTGAGCAGCAACTTGTTTGCTGTTCTTCTTGAAGTTTCCCTTCTTCTTCCCTTTGCCCTTTTTCTTGAAACTGGTGGTCTTGTTGACCATCAACACTTGATGCTCCTTCTTGATTTCTACCTCCGCAGCCTTTAGCATTGCGAAGAGCTCGGGAATCATCTTATCCATCCCTTGCATGTTATAGTTCATTACGAAGCTCTTGTAGCTTGGTGGCAGTGATTGAAGAATTTTGTCAATGACGCTATCATCCGGGAGATTAACTCCCAGTTGAATAAAGTGATTGTTATACCCAGACATTCTGAGTATATGCTCACTGACAGAACTATTCTCCTCCATCTTACAGCTGTAGAACTTATTGGAGACTTCATATCTCTCAACCCGGGCATTTGCTTGAAATATTAACTTCAACTCCTGAAACATCTCATATGCTCCATGACGTTCAAAATGTCGTTGAAGTCCCGGTTCTAAGCCGTAAAGCATGGCACACTGAACTATCGAGTAGTCATCAGCTTTGCTCTGCCAGACGTTCATAACATCTGGTGTTGCTCCTGCAGCAGGTCTGGCACCTAGCGGTGCTTCCAGGACGTAATTCTTCTGTGCAGCAATGAGGATAATCCTCAAGTTACGAACCCAATCCGTGTAATTGCTACCATCATCTTTCAACTTTGCTTTCTCAAAGAACGCATTAAAATTCAACGGAACAACAGCACGGGCCATCTATCTACAATCAACATAGATAAGCAAGATACTATCAGGTACTAAGTTCATGATAAATTTAAGTTCAATTAATCATATTATTTAAGAACTCCCACTTAGATAGACATCCCTCTAATCCTCTAAGTGACCACGTGATCCAAATCAACTAAACCATGTCCGATCATCACGTGAGATGGAGTAGTTTCAATGCTGAACATCACTATGTTGATCATATCTACTATATGATTCACACTCGACCTTCCCCCCCCCCCCCCCCCCCCCCCCCCCCCCCCCCCCCCCCCCCCCCCCCCCCCCCCCCCCCCCCCCCCCCCCCCCCCCCCCCCCCCCCCCCCCCCCCCCCCCCCCCCCCCCCCCCCCCCCCCCCCCCCCCCCCCCCCCCCCCCCCCCCCCCCCCCCCCCCCCCCCCCCCCCCCCCCCCCCCCCCCCCCCCCCCCCCCCCCCCCCCCCCCCCCCCCCCCCCCCCCCCCCCCCCCCCCCCCCCCCCCCCCCCCCCCCCCCCCCCCCCCCCCCCCCCCCCCCCCCCCCCCCCCCCCCCCCCCCCCCCCCCCCCCCCCCCCCCCCCCCCCCCCCCCCCCCCCCCCCCCCCCCCCCCCCCCCCCCCCCCCCCCCCCCCCCCCCCCCCCCCCCCCCCCCCCCCCCCCCCCCCCCCCCCCCCCCCCCCCCCCCCCCCCCCCCCCCCCCCCCCCCCCCCCCCCCCCCCCCCCCCCCCCCCCCCCCCCCCCCCCCCCCCCCCCCCCCCCCCCCCCCCCCCCCCCCCCCCCCCCCCCCCCCCCCCCCCCCCCCCCCCCCCCCCCCCCCCCCCCCCCCCCCCCCCCCCCCCCCCCCCCCCCCCCCCCCCCCCCCCCCCCCCCCCCCCCCCCCCCCCCCCCCCCCCCCCCCCCCCCCCCCCCCCCCCCCCCCCCCCCCCCCCCCCCCCCCCCCCCCCCCCCCCCCCCCCCCCCCCCCCCCCCCCCCCCCCCCCCCCCCCCCCCCCCCCCCCCCCCCCCCCCCCCCCCCCCCCCCCCCCCCCCCCCCCCCCCCCCCCCCCCCCCCCCCCCCCCCCCCCCCCCCCCCCCCCCCCCCCCCCCCCCCCCCCCCCCCCCCCCCCCCCCCCCCCCCCCCCCCCCCCCCCCCCCCCCCCCCCCCCCCCCCCCCCCCCCCCCCCCCCCCCCCCCCCCCCCCCCCCCCCCCCCCCCCCCCCCCCCCCCCCCCCCCCCCCCCCCCCCCCCCCCCCCCCCCCCCCCCCCCCCCCCCCCCCCCCCCCCCCCCCCCCCCCCCCCCCCCCCCCCCCCCCCCCCCCCCCCCCCCCCCCCCCCCCCCCCCCCCCCCCCCCCCCCCCCCCCCCCCCCCCCCCCCCCCCCCCCCCCCCCCCCCCCCCCCCCCCCCCCCCCCCCCCCCCCCCCCCCCCCCCCCCCCCCCCCCCCCCCCCCCCCCCCCCCCCCCCCCCCCCCCCCCCCCCCCCCCCCCCCCCCCCCCCCCCCCCCCCCCCCCCCCCCCCCCCCCCCCCCCCCCCCCCCCCCCCCCCCCCCCCCCCCCCCCCCCCCCCCCCCCCCCCCCCCCCCCCCCCCCCCCCCCCCCCCCCCCCCCCCCCCCCCCCCCCCCCCCCCCCCCCCCCCCCCCCCCCCCCCCCCCCCCCCCCCCCCCCCCCCCCCCCCCCCCCCCCCCCCCCCCCCCCCCCCCCCCCCCCCCCCCCCCCCCCCCCCCCCCCCCCCCCCCCCCCCCCCCCCCCCCCCCCCCCCCCCCCCCCCCCCCCCCCCCCCCCCCCCCCCCCCCCCCCCCCCCCCCCCCCCCCCCCCCCCCCCCCCCCCCCCCCCCCCCCCCCCCCCCCCCCCCCCCCCCCCCCCCCCCCCCCCCCCCCCCCCCCCCCCCCCCCCCCCCCCCCCCCCCCCCCCCCCCCCCCCCCCCCCCCCCCCCCCCCCCCCCCCCCCCCCCCCCCCCCCCCCCCCCCCCCCCCCCCCCCCCCCCCCCCCCCCCCCCCCCCCCCCCCCCCCCCCCCCCCCCCCCCCCCCCCCCCCCCCCCCCCCCCCCCCCCCCCCCCCCCCCCCCCCCCCCCCCCCCCCCCCCCCCCCCCCCCCCCCCCCCCCCCCCCCCCCCCCCCCCCCCCCCCCCCCCCCCCCCCCCCCCCCCCCCCCCCCCCCCCCCCCCCCCCCCCCCCCCCCCCCCCCCCCCCCCCCCCCCCCCCCCCCCCCCCCCCCCCCCCCCCCCCCCCCCCCCCCCCCCCCCCCCCCCCCCCCCCCCCCCCCCCCCCCCCCCCCCCCCCCCCCCCCCCCCCCCCCCCCCCCCCCCCCCCCCCCCCCCCCCCCCCCCCCCCCCCCCCCCCCCCCCCCCCCCCCCCCCCCCCCCCCCCCCCCCCCCCCCCCCCCCCCCCCCCCCCCCCCCCCCCCCCCCCCCCCCCCCCCCCCCCCCCCCCCCCCCCCCCCCCCCCCCCCCCCCCCCCCCCCCCCCCCCCCCCCCCCCCCCCCCCCCCCCCCCCCCCCCCCCCCCCCCCCCCCCCCCCCCCCCCCCCCCCCCCCCCCCCCCCCCCCCCCCCCCCCCCCCCCCCCCCCCCCCCCCCCCCCCCCCCCCCCCCCCCCCCCCCCCCCCCCCCCCCCCCCCCCCCCCCCCCCCCCCCCCCCCCCCCCCCCCCCCCCCCCCCCCCCCCCCCCCCCCCCCCCCCCCCCCCCCCCCCCCCCCCCCCCCCCCCCCCCCCCCCCCCCCCCCCCCCCCCCCCCCCCCCCCCCCCCCCCCCCCCCCCCCCCCCCCCCCCCCCCCCCCCCCCCCCCCCCCCCCCCCCCCCCCCCCCCCCCCCCCCCCCCCCCCCCCCCCCCCCCCCCCCCCCCCCCCCCCCCCCCCCCCCCCCCCCCCCCCCCCCCCCCCCCCCCCCCCCCCCCCCCCCCCCCCCCCCCCCCCCCCCCCCCCCCCCCCCCCCCCCCCCCCCCCCCCCCCCCCCCCCCCCCCCCCCCCCCCCCCCCCCCCCCCCCCCCCCCCCCCCCCCCCCCCCCCCCCCCCCCCCCCCCCCCCCCCCCCCCCCCCCCCCCCCCCCCCCCCCCCCCCCCCCCCCCCCCCCCCCCCCCCCCCCCCCCCCCCCCCCCCCCCCCCCCCCCCCCCCCCCCCCCCCCCCCCCCCCCCCCCCCCCCCCCCCCCCCCCCCCCCCCCCCCCCCCCCCCCCCCCCCCCCCCCCCCCCCCCCCCCCCCCCCCCCCCCCCCCCCCCCCCCCCCCCCCCCCCCCCCCCCCCCCCCCCCCCCCCCCCCCCCCCCCCCCCCCCCCCCCCCCCCCCCCCCCCCCCCCCCCCCCCCCCCCCCCCCCCCCCCCCCCCCCCCCCCCCCCCCCCCCCCCCCCCCCCCCCCCCCCCCCCCCCCCCCCCCCCCCCCCCCCCCCCCCCCCCCCCCCCCCCCCCCCCCCCCCCCCCCCCCCCCCCCCCCCCCCCCCCCCCCCCCCCCCCCCCCCCCCCCCCCCCCCCCCCCCCCCCCCCCCCCCCCCCCCCCCCCCCCCCCCCCCCCCCCCCCCCCCCCCCCCCCCCCCCCCCCCCCCCCCCCCCCCCCCCCCCCCCCCCCCCCCCCCCCCCCCCCCCCCCCCCCCCCCCCCCCCCCCCCCCCCCCCCCCCCCCCCCCCCCCCCCCCCCCCCCCCCCCCCCCCCCCCCCCCCCCCCCCCCCCCCCCCCCCCCCCCCCCCCCCCCCCCCCCCCCCCCCCCCCCCCCCCCCCCCCCCCCCCCCCCCCCCCCCCCCCCCCCCCCCCCCCCCCCCCCCCCCCCCCCCCCCCCCCCCCCCCCCCCCCCCCCCCCCCCCCCCCCCCCCCCCCCCCCCCCCCCCCCCCCCCCCCCCCCCCCCCCCCCCCCCCCCCCCCCCCCCCCCCCCCCCCCCCCCCCCCCCCCCCCCCCCCCCCCCCCCCCCCCCCCCCCCCCCCCCCCCCCCCCCCCCCCCCCCCCCCCCCCCCCCCCCCCCCCCCCCCCCCCCCCCCCCCCCCCCCCCCCCCCCCCCCCCCCCCCCCCCCCCCCCCCCCCCCCCCCCCCCCCCCCCCCCCCCCCCCCCCCCCCCCCCCCCCCCCCCCCCCCCCCCCCCCCCCCCCCCCCCCCCCCCCCCCCCCCCCCCCCCCCCCCCCCCCCCCCCCCCCCCCCCCCCCCCCCCCCCCCCCCCCCCCCCCCCCCCCCCCCCCCCCCCCCCCCCCCCCCCCCCCCCCCCCCCCCCCCCCCCCCCCCCCCCCCCCCCCCCCCCCCCCCCCCCCCCCCCCCCCCCCCCCCCCCCCCCCCCCCCCCCCCCCCCCCCCCCCCCCCCCCCCCCCCCCCCCCCCCCCCCCCCCCCCCCCCCCCCCCCCCCCCCCCCCCCCCCCCCCCCCCCCCCCCCCCCCCCCCCCCCCCCCCCCCCCCCCCCCCCCCCCCCCCCCCCCCCCCCCCCCCCCCCCCCCCCCCCCCCCCCCCCCCCCCCCCCCCCCCCCCCCCCCCCCCCCCCCCCCCCCCCCCCCCCCCCCCCCCCCCCCCCCCCCCCCCCCCCCCCCCCCCCCCCCCCCCCCCCCCCCCCCCCCCCCCCCCCCCCCCCCCCCCCCCCCCCCCCCCCCCCCCCCCCCCCCCCCCCCCCCCCCCCCCCCCCCCCCCCCCCCCCCCCCCCCCCCCCCCCCCCCCCCCCCCCCCCCCCCCCCCCCCCCCCCCCCCCCCCCCCCCCCCCCCCCCCCCCCCCCCCCCCCCCCCCCCCCCCCCCCCCCCCCCCCCCCCCCCCCCCCCCCCCCCCCCCCCCCCCCCCCCCCCCCCCCCCCCCCCCCCCCCCCCCCCCCCCCCCCCCCCCCCCCCCCCCCCCCCCCCCCCCCCCCCCCCCCCCCCCCCCCCCCCCCCCCCCCCCCCCCCCCCCCCCCCCCCCCCCCCCCCCCCCCCCCCCCCCCCCCCCCCCCCCCCCCCCCCCCCCCCCCCCCCCCCCCCCCCCCCCCCCCCCCCCCCCCCCCCCCCCCCCCCCCCCCCCCCCCCCCCCCCCCCCCCCCCCCCCCCCCCCCCCCCCCCCCCCCCCCCCCCCCCCCCCCCCCCCCCCCCCCCCCCCCCCCCCCCCCCCCCCCCCCCCCCCCCCCCCCCCCCCCCCCCCCCCCCCCCCCCCCCCCCCCCCCCCCCCCCCCCCCCCCCCCCCCCCCCCCCCCCCCCCCCCCCCCCCCCCCCCCCCCCCCCCCCCCCCCCCCCCCCCCCCCCCCCCCCCCCCCCCCCCCCCCCCCCCCCCCCCCCCCCCCCCCCCCCCCCCCCCCCCCCCCCCCCCCCCCCCCCCCCCCCCCCCCCCCCCCCCCCCCCCCCCCCCCCCCCCCCCCCCCCCCCCCCCCCCCCCCCCCCCCCCCCCCCCCCCCCCCCCCCCCCCCCCCCCCCCCCCCCCCCCCCCCCCCCCCCCCCCCCCCCCCCCCCCCCCCCCCCCCCCCCCCCCCCCCCCCCCCCCCCCCCCCCCCCCCCCCCCCCCCCCCCCCCCCCCCCCCCCCCCCCCCCCCCCCCCCCCCCCCCCCCCCCCCCCCCCCCCCCCCCCCCCCCCCCCCCCCCCCCCCCCCCCCCCCCCCCCCCCCCCCCCCCCCCCCCCCCCCCCCCCCCCCCCCCCCCCCCCCCCCCCCCCCCCCCCCCCCCCCCCCCCCCCCCCCCCCCCCCCCCCCCCCCCCCCCCCCCCCCCCCCCCCCCCCCCCCCCCCCCCCCCCCCCCCCCCCCCCCCCCCCCCCCCCCCCCCCCCCCCCCCCCCCCCCCCCCCCCCCCCCCCCCCCCCCCCCCCCCCCCCCCTTGGTTATTGACCGGAGATGAGTCTCGGTCATGTCTACATAGTTCTTGAACCCGTAGGGTCCGCACGCTTAACGTTCGATGATGATCGGTATTATGAGTTTATGTGTTTTTATGTACCGAAGGTTGTTCGGAGTCCCGGATGTGATCACCGACATGACGAGGAGTCTCGAAATGGTCGAGACATAAAGATCGATATATTGGAAGGATATGTTTGGACACCGGAAAGGTTTCGAATGAGTTCGGGCATTTTCTGGAGTACCGGGAGGTTACCGGAACCCCCCGGGGGCTTAATGGGCCTACATGGGCTTTAGTGGAAGAGAGAGGAGAAGGCCAAGAGGAGGGGCCCCACAAGCCCAATCCGAATTGGGAGGGGGGCCAACCCCCCTTTCCTTCTCTCCCTCTTCCCCTTCCTTCCCCCTCCTAGTTGGACTAGGAAAGGGGGAACCTACTCCTAGTTGGAGTAGGATTCCCCCCTTGGGGCGCACCCCTTGAGGCCGGCCGGCCCCCTCCTCCACTCCTTTATATACGGGGGAAGGGGGCACCCCATAGACACACAAGTTGATTGTTTAGCCGTGTGCGGTGCCCCCCTCCACAGATTTCCACCTCGGTCATATCGTTGTAGTGCTTAGGCGAAGCCCTGCGTCGGTAACTTCATCATCACCGTCATCACGCCATCGTGCTGACGAAACTCTCCCTCGGTCTCAGCTGGATCAAGAGTTCGAGGGACGTCACCGAGCTGAACGTGTGCAGATCGCGGAGGTGCCGTGCGTTCGGTACTTGATCGGTTGGATCGCGAAGACGTTCGACTACATCAACCGCGCTACATAACGCTTCCGCTTTCGGTCTACGAGGGTACGTGGACACACTCTCCCGCTCGTTGTTGTGCATCACATAGATAGATCTTGCGTGATCGTAGGTAAATTTTTTGAAATACTGCGTTCCCCTACAGTGGCATCTGAGCCAGGTCTATGCGTAGATGTTATATGCACGAGTAGAACACAAAGAGTTGTGGGCGATAATAGTCATACTGCTTACCAGCATGTCATACTTTGATTCGGTGGTATTGTTGGATGAAGCGGCCAGACCGACATTACGCGTACGCTTACGCGAGACTGGTTCTACCGACGTGCTTCGCACACAGGTGGCTAGTGGGTGTCTGTTTCTCCAATTTTAGTTGAATCGAGTGTGACTACGCCCGGTCCTTGTTGAAGGTTAAAACAGCACACTTGACAAAAAATCGTTGTGGTTTTGATGCGTAGGTAAGAACGGTTCTTGCTAAGCCCGTAGCAGCCACGTAAAACTTGCAACAACAAAGTAGAGGACGTCTAACTTGTTTTTGCAGGGCATGTTGTGATGTGATATGGTCAATACGTGATGATAAAATTGTTCTATGAGATGATCATGTTTTGTAACAGAGTTGTCGGCAACTGGCAGGAGCCATTGAGTTGGCATAGATCAAGATTAGGATTTGTCACTCCGATTGTCGGAGAGGCCCCCCCCCCCCCCCCCCCCCCCCCCCCCCCCCCCCCCCCCCCCCCCCCCCCCCCCCCCCCCCCCCCCCCCCCCCCCCCCCCCCCCCCCCCCCCCCCCCCCCCCCCCCCCCCCCCCCCCCCCCCCCCCCCCCCCCCCCCCCCCCCCCCCCCCCCCCCCCCCCCCCCCCCCCCCCCCCCCCCCCCCCCCCCCCCCCCCCCCCCCCCCCCCCCCCCCCCCCCCCCCCCCCCCCCCCCCCCCCCCCCCCCCCCCCCCCCCCCCCCCCCCCCCCCCCCCCCCCCCCCCCCCCCCCCCCCCCCCCCCCCCCCCCCCCCCCCCCCCCCCCCCCCCCCCCCCCCCCCCCCCCCCCCCCCCCCCCCCCCCCCCCCCCCCCCCCCCCCCCCCCCCCCCCCCCCCCCCCCCCCCCCCCCCCCCCCCCCCCCCCCCCCCCCCCCCCCCCCCCCCCCCCCCCCCCCCCCCCCCCCCCCCCCCCCCCCCCCCCCCCCCCCCCCCCCCCCCCCCCCCCCCCCCCCCCCCCCCCCCCCCCCCCCCCCCCCCCCCCCCCCCCCCCCCCCCCCCCCCCCCCCCCCCCCCCCCCCCCCCCCCCCCCCCCCCCCCCCCCCCCCCCCCCCCCCCCCCCCCCCCCCCCCCCCCCCCCCCCCCCCCCCCCCCCCCCCCCCCCCCCCCCCCCCCCCCCCCCCCCCCCCCCCCCCCCCCCCCCCCCCCCCCCCCCCCCCCCCCCCCCCCCCCCCCCCCCCCCCCCCCCCCCCCCCCCCCCCCCCCCCCCCCCCCCCCCCCCCCCCCCCCCCCCCCCCCCCCCCCCCCCCCCCCCCCCCCCCCCCCCCCCCCCCCCCCCCCCCCCCCCCCCCCCCCCCCCCCCCCCCCCCCCCCCCCCCCCCCCCCCCCCCCCCCCCCCCCCCCCCCCCCCCCCCCCCCCCCCCCCCCCCCCCCCCCCCCCCCCCCCCCCCCCCCCCCCCCCCCCCCCCCCCCCCCCCCCCCCCCCCCCCCCCCCCCCCCCCCCCCCCCCCCCCCCCCCCCCCCCCCCCCCCCCCCCCCCCCCCCCCCCCCCCCCCCCCCCCCCCCCCCCCCCCCCCCCCCCCCCCCCCCCCCCCCCCCCCCCCCCCCCCCCCCCCCCCCCCCCCCCCCCCCCCCCCCCCCCCCCCCCCCCCCCCCCCCCCCCCCCCCCCCCCCCCCCCCCCCCCCCCCCCCCCCCCCCCCCCCCCCCCCCCCCCCCCCCCCCCCCCCCCCCCCCCCCCCCCCCCCCCCCCCCCCCCCCCCCCCCCCCCCCCCCCCCCCCCCCCCCCCCCCCCCCCCCCCCCCCCCCCCCCCCCCCCCCCCCCCCCCCCCCCCCCCCCCCCCCCCCCCCCCCCCCCCCCCCCCCCCCCCCCCCCCCCCCCCCCCCCCCCCCCCCCCCCCCCCCCCCCCCCCCCCCCCCCCCCCCCCCCCCCCCCCCCCCCCCCCCCCCCCCCCCCCCCCCCCCCCCCCCCCCCCCCCCCCCCCCCCCCCCCCCCCCCCCCCCCCCCCCCCCCCCCCCCCCCCCCCCCCCCCCCCCCCCCCCCCCCCCCCCCCCCCCCCCCCCCCCCCCCCCCCCCCCCCCCCCCCCCCCCCCCCCCCCCCCCCCCCCCCCCCCCCCCCCCCCCCCCCCCCCCCCCCCCCCCCCCCCCCCCCCCCCCCCCCCCCCCCCCCCCCCCCCCCCCCCCCCCCCCCCCCCCCCCCCCCCCCCCCCCCCCCCCCCCCCCCCCCCCCCCCCCCCCCCCCCCCCCCCCCCCCCCCCCCCCCCCCCCCCCCCCCCCCCCCCCCCCCCCCCCCCCCCCCCCCCCCCCCCCCCCCCCCCCCCCCCCCCCCCCCCCCCCCCCCCCCCCCCCCCCCCCCCCCCCCCCCCCCCCCCCCCCCCCCCCCCCCCCCCCCCCCCCCCCCCCCCCCCCCCCCCCCCCCCCCCCCCCCCCCCCCCCCCCCCCCCCCCCCCCCCCCCCCCCCCCCCCCCCCCCCCCCCCCCCCCCCCCCCCCCCCCCCCCCCCCCCCCCCCCCCCCCCCCCCCCCCCCCCCCCCCCCCCCCCCCCCCCCCCCCCCCCCCCCCCCCCCCCCCCCCCCCCCCCCCCCCCCCCCCCCCCCCCCCCCCCCCCCCCCCCCCCCCCCCCCCCCCCCCCCCCCCCCCCCCCCCCCCCCCCCCCCCCCCCCCCCCCCCCCCCCCCCCCCCCCCCCCCCCCCCCCCCCCCCCCCCCCCCCCCCCCCCCCCCCCCCCCCCCCCCCCCCCCCCCCCCCCCCCCCCCCCCCCCCCCCCCCCCCCCCCCCCCCCCCCCCCCCCCCCCCCCCCCCCCCCCCCCCCCCCCCCCCCCCCCCCCCCCCCCCCCCCCCCCCCCCCCCCCCCCCCCCCCCCCCCCCCCCCCCCCCCCCCCCCCCCCCCCCCCCCCCCCCCCCCCCCCCCCCCCCCCCCCCCCCCCCCCCCCCCCCCCCCCCTTTCAGAGTGAAGTGGAGAATCATCGTAACAAGAAAATAAAGTTTCTACGATCCGATCGTGGAGGCGAATATTTGAGTTACGAGTTTGGCGTTCATTTAAAACAATGTGGAATTGTTTCACAACTCACGCCACCTGGAACACCACAGCGTAATGGTGTGTCCGAACGTCATAGCCATACTTTATTAGATATGGTGCGATCTATGATGTCTCTTACCGATTTACCACTATCATTTTGGGGTTATGTATTAGAGGCAGCCGCATTCACATTAAATAGGGCACCGTCTAAATCCATTGAGACGACACCGTATGAATTGTGGTTTGGCAAGAAACCTAAGCTGTCGTTTCTTAAAGTGTGGGGATGCGATGCTTATGTCAAAAGGTTTTAACCAGATAAGCTCGAACCCAAATCGGAGAAGTGCGTCTTCATAGGATACCCTAAGGAAACTATTGGGTACACCTTCTACCACAGATCCAAAGGCAAGATCTTTGTTGCTAAGTTTGGATCCTTTCTAGAGAAGGAGTTTCTCTCGAAAGAAGTGAGTGGGAGGAAAGTAGAACTTGATGAGGTAATTGTACCTTCTCTTGAATTGGAAAGTAGCTCATCACAGAAAACCGTTCCCGTGATGCCTACACCAACTAGAGAGGAAGTTAATGATGATGATCATGAAACTTCAGATCAAGTTACTACTGAACTTCGTAGGTCGACCAGAGCACGATCTGCACCAGAGTGGTACGGTAATCCTGTCCTGGAAGTCATACCAAGGCGAACCTACGAACTATGAAGAAGCTATGATGAGCCCGGATTCCGACAGATGGCTTGAGGCCATGAAATCTGATATAGGATCCATGTCTGAGAACAAAGTGTGGACTTTGGTGGATTTGCCCGATGATCGGCAAGCCATAGAGAATAAATGGATCTTCAAGAAGAAGACTGACGCTGATGGTAATGTTACTGTTTACAAAGCTCGACTTGTTGCAAAAGGTTTTCGACAAGTTCAAGGGGTTGACTACGATGAGACTTTCTCACCCGTAGCGATGCTTAAGTCCGTCCGAATCATGTTAGCAATTGCCGCATTTTATGAAATCTGGCAAATGGATGTCAAAACTGCATTCCTTAATGGATTTCTTAAAGAAGAGTTGTATATGATGCAACCAGAAGGTTTTGTCAATCCTAAAGGTGCTGACAAAGTGTGCAAGCTCCAACGATCCATCTATGGACTGGTGCAAGCATCTCGGAGTTGGAATATATGCTTTGATGAGGTGTCAAAGCATATGGTTTTATACAGACTTAAGGTGAAGCCTGTATTTACAAGAAAGTGAGTGGGAGCTCTGTAGCATTTCTGATATTATATGTGGATGACATATTGTTGATTGGAAATGATATAGAATTTCTGGATAGCATAAAAGGATTCTTGAATAAGAATTTTTCTGTAAAAGAACTCAGTGAAGCTACTTACATATTGGGCATCAAGATCTATAGGGATAGATCGAGACGCTTAATAGGATTTTCACAAAGTACATACCTTGGCAAAATTTTGAAAAAGTTCAAAATATATCAGTCAAAGAAAGGGTTCTTGCCTGTGTTGCAAGGTGTAAAGTTGAGTAAGACTCAAAGCACGACCACGACAGAAGATAGAGAGAGAATGAAAGTCATTCCCTATGCCTTAGCCATAGGTTCTATAAAGTATGCCATGCTATGTACCAGACCTGTAGTGTGCCTTGCCATGAGTTTGGCAAGGGGTACAATGGTGATCCAGGAGTAGATCACTGGACAGCGGTCAAAATTATCCTTAGTTACCTAAAAATACTAAGGAAATATTTCTCGGTTATGGAGGTGATAAAGAGTTCGTCGTAAAGGGTTATGTCGATGCAAGCTTTAACACTGATCCAGATGGCTCTGAGTCTCAATCTGGATACGTATTGAAAGTGGGAGCAATTAGCTAGAGTAGCTCCATGCAGAGCATTGTAGACATAGAAATTTGTAAAATACATACGGATCTGAATGTGGCAGACCCGTTGACTAAACTTCTCTCACAAGCAAAACATGATCACACCTTAGTACTCTTTGGGTGTTAATCACATGGTGATGTGAACTAGATTATTGACTCTAGCCCCCCCCCCCCCCCCCCCCCCCCCCCCCCCCCCCCCCCCCCCCCCCCCCCCCCCCCCCCCCCCCCCCCCCCCCCCCCCCCCCCCCCCCCCCCCCCCCCCCCCCCCCCCCCCCCCCCCCCCCCCCCCCCCCCCCCCCCCCCCCCCCCCCCCCCCCCCCCCCCCCCCCCCCCCCCCCCCCCCCCCCCCCCCCCCCCCCCCCCCCCCCCCCCCCCCCCCCCCCCCCCCCCCCCCCCCCCCCCCCCCCCCCCCCCCCCCCCCCCCCCCCCCCCCCCCCCCCCCCCCCCCCCCCCCCCCCCCCCCCCCCCCCCCCCCCCCCCCCCCCCCCCCCCCCCCCCCCCCCCCCCCCCCCCCCCCCCCCCCCCCCCCCCCCCCCCCCCCCCCCCCCCCCCCCCCCCCCCCCCCCCCCCCCCCCCCCCCCCCCCCCCCCCCCCCCCCCCCCCCCCCCCCCCCCCCCCCCCCCCCCCCCCCCCCCCCCCCCCCCCCCCCCCCCCCCCCCCCCCCCCCCCCCCCCCCCCCCCCCCCCCCCCCCCCCCCCCCCCCCCCCCCCCCCCCCCCCCCCCCCCCCCCCCCCCCCCCCCCCCCCCCCCCCCCCCCCCCCCCCCCCCCCCCCCCCCCCCCCCCCCCCCCCCCCCCCCCCCCCCCCCCCCCCCCCCCCCCCCCCCCCCCCCCCCCCCCCCCCCCCCCCCCCCCCCCCCCCCCCCCCCCCCCCCCCCCCCCCCCCCCCCCCCCCCCCCCCCCCCCCCCCCCCCCCCCCCCCCCCCCCCCCCCCCCCCCCCCCCCCCCCCCCCCCCCCCCCCCCCCCCCCCCCCCCCCCCCCCCCCCCCCCCCCCCCCCCCCCCCCCCCCCCCCCCCCCCCCCCGAATGTTGTTCGGAGTCCCGGATGAGATCACGGACATGACGAGGAGTCTCTAAATGGTCGAGAGGTAAAGATTGATATATAGGACGATGGTATTCGGACACCGGAAGTGTTTCGGGGGTCACCGGGTACTTATCGGGTCACCGGAAGGGGATCCGGGCACCCCCGGCAAAAGATATGGGCCTTATGGGCCAAGAGGGGAAACACACCAGCCACAAGGGGCTGGTGCACCCCCCATATGGGCCGGCCAAGGTGGATAAGGAAAGGGGAGGAGGAAAGGAAATAAAGGGAATAGGATTCCCCCTTCCTTCCTCCTTCCCCCTCCGACAAATAAGGCAGGGGGCGCCACTTGGGAGGACCCCAAGTAGGATTCGGCCTACTTGGGGCGCCCTCCTGGCTGCTCCCTCCTCCCCTCCACCTATATATATGTGCGAAGGGGGGTGCCTAGGACACCGAGACAATTGTTTAGCCGTGTGCGGCGCCCCCCTCCACCGTTTACACCCCCGGTCATATTTTCGTAGTGCTTAGGTGAAGCCTTGCAGAGATCACTTCACCATCACCGTCACCATGCCGTCGTGCTGACGGAACTCATCTACTACCTCGACGTCTTGCTGGATCAAGAAGGTGAGGGACGTCACCGAGCTGAACGTGTGCAGAACGCGGAGGTGCCGTACGTTCGGTACTTGATCGGTTGGAGCGTGAAGAAGTTCGACTACATCAACTGCGTTGTTAAACGCTTCCGCTTACCGTCTATGAGGGTATGTAGACAGACTCTCCCCCTCGTTGCGATGCATCTCCATGGATAGATCATTGCGTGTGCATAGATTTTTTTTGTTTTCCATGCAACTATTCCCAACAAGGCAATCACAGGGAAGACGCGATTTCTCCTCCGCTGCCGTCCCTCCGCATCATCCTCCTCCTCTCTGCAAACCCTATGGACCGTCTTTGTCCTTCGCTGCCTCCCGTCTGCACCGTCTGCTGCCTCCGTCGGACTCATCAAGCGTGCCTTGGTCGAGGGCCCCGAATCGTGGGACGACGGTGTGGACCGCCGCAAGGGCTTGGCGGCGTAACCCCAGGGCGTGGCGGTGTTGCGGCCAGCTAGCAGCCCCTGAAGTCCGTGCCCCCTGACTCATGGGATGATGACACAGAGGCAATCGCATAACCCAACGGCAGGGCGTGGCGGCGTTGGGGCCAGTGAGGAGCGCCGCTAGGGCGTGCCCTGAATCGAGTAGCACAGGTATGTTCACTTTCTATTCGCTTTGTGTTTGCTTTCTGTAGTCTCAAAGCAGAGCAATGATCACTGCAAATTTTATCAGAGAATGTGCAACAAAAGCACGTTGAGAAGTTCCGGTGTACCCTAATTTATTTCTTGAGAAAGCAAACTTATTTATCCTTGCTCTATTTTTTGTGTACTAAGATTGTTCGTTTGTACCCAGCATGTGTACGTGATGTGCCCTACCGTTGTGTGTGCTTCCTAACGCTGTTGAGCATGCGTGTGTGTGTTCGTTGTCGCTGTTTATTAACATTGTCACACTCTTCTTACTTTTTGCTTAACAATTCATGATCAATACTGAACATTATTTTTTGAATAGATGCCACTTGATCTTAGTTTTAGCTCTCATGTTGTTCAATGAATCATGAAGTAATGTTTTGCATGGCTTTTATAACTGACACAATGTTTCTGATTTAATGAGAGCCAACCATGCGTTCTTGGCTTCCCCGGTGATGCCGACATGGCGACATGGTAGGGCAGGACCCAGTGGCCATCTTCGGCGCCTTCATGGACTTCGTCAGCGCCGACCTCTGCTTCATCATCTACGGCCATGACCCCTTTGCCGTCGGCATCATCTGGCACCTTGGAATGCAAATTAAATGTGTTCATGGAGTGGGGTGTAATTGTGATTTGTGCAATGGGTTCAGAGTGGAAGGAGCTGCCATTCGTGTTCAGCAGGGGCTGCAAGTTCTACTGCTATAAGCCTGACTTGCAGCGGCAACAACAGATTCAGATGTGGTAAGCTCATTCATTCATTCTCTCAGGAGAAGAGGACCAAATTGATTCAAATTTTGTGTTCTGATCTTCATGTTGTGAGGTTTGCGATCACATGTATGGTCGAGACTGCGTGGGGCTGGCGACCAATTGCTTGCATCTCTTGTTGTATGGTGATGATGACCGGCTCCTGTTAAATCCAATACGACTGCGCTTCTTCGCTTCAGGTGGCCATGAAGCTCTGACTCCATCCTCACGACACTCAAACATGTCTTGATGATTGCATCAGATTGCAACTCTATTATCTTTTCATACCATGATATGCGTGCATGTCTCTTCGGTTCTCAAACAAGAAATACATTTCTTTCAGTTTGCTTTGTAGATAACATGAAGTGTACAGTTGGTAGCAGATTATGATGCAAGTTTGTTTTCACTCCAAGCATGATTTTTATGATACATGACGCTACTCTGAGGCTGCTCCTCACTACCAGTCACAGCAAGATGGGGCCCCTGGTGGTCTTCTGAAATTTGATTCCCTCGATGGTCGAGGCTCATTTTGCTTTGAAGTCTGATGTACATTTTTTTAATCTCATGTAGGAAGAAGGTATTCCCCCTATACGAAGATGTCTAGCTTGCCTATGTGTTGTAATGTTAATAAGTGCATTCGGCCAAACAATTTGTGGACCAAATGAACTTGTTGCGGATACGGAAGAATGAGGCGGCACACAAGGAGTTGCCTGAATTGCAGTGGCAGCGGTGTTGTAAGATTTTTGCATCAACTTGGTCTCTTTTCTATGCATAAGTCCGATGCATTGGCCCTTGATTATCAGGAATCAAGCTTGTGAAGAACAATTTCGCTATGACACACACTTGTAGTAAGTCATTCAGAGATATATTCAGTACATGCTATGTTGCCAAGCTTAGAGCCACCTGTTGTCTCCATAAATTCGTTGAAAGCAAAAATCATTTGCCCATAGTCATGTGAAACCTTCTAGAATTCTTTTTAGTATTTTGCATTGCTTGTGCATTCCTTTTTTATCACTTCTAATAACCTCATTGATTCATTTTTCCTATCATCATGTCAGTCCTTGCTCTAATTTTTTTTGTTAATATGTTGCACTTCTTGTGCATTTCCATTTTTATCACTTCTAATAATCTCATTGACTGTTTACATCTCATTGTGTTTACCAAGAACACGAGTGATAATTTTATTTTATAAGAATACAAGAGTGACAATTTTATTTTATTTTATTTTATTTTATTTTCTGACATAGTTCTCAATTAGGCTTACAAATATTTTACATTGGCGGTAGTTCTGTCATCAAGCTTATGTATAATGTATTCCCTAGAATGGTATTTCAGCCATTTCTATGTAGGTGGCATTTGTGATGGCACGTATTTCAGCCATATCGATTTAGGTGGCATGTGTGCTGGCACAAGAAAAGGAAGGCCCTGAACTGAAAGGAGCAACATATATTAATGAATTGCCCTGAATTGAGAGAGAGAGAGAGAGAGTTCAGTTCTGGTCACTTGATTTCCTGCCCCAACTCCTCTAATAATCATTGATGCGTGTTTGTTCTCTCTAATCCACTGAATGAAACCATCTGTCTGGTTTAAACATAATCAACCATCTATCTGGTTTAAATATTTATGAGTAATTTAATTTGTTTGTGCCTATAAACCGATTATAATCTAAACTATTCCAGTACAACAAGTGTGCATTGTAATATGTACTCCCTCCGTTCCTAAATATAAGTCTTTTTAGAGATTCCAATGCGGACTACATACGGAGCAAAGTGAGTGAATCTATACTCTAAAATATGTCTATATACATCCATATGTAGTTCTTATTGAGATCTCTAAAAAGACTTATATTTAGGAACATAGGGAGTACAATTTAGTATACTCATTGCTGTACAATGCCCACCTACTTGAAAATTTAACTTTGCCTCCTTTCCAGAATACATTCTTATTCATGGAGTTTCTTGGGAGTGACTACTTTACAATGCTTCTTTGCCAGGCTTACAGTATTTCAGGCCTCTACTCCAACACACACATTCCAGTTGCCATTGGTGAGCGAATGAGACATGAAGTTACCGGCGATGTTCATTATATGTGGTAAAAATAATGCAGATCGTGCTTTCTGGAGAGTTGAAGTACTGACTATTGATCGGAGAAAATTTATTGGTGACCACCACCCAAGGTGTGTGTAAGCATCTAAAGTTATAGTTTAGATTATCATATTGGCTACTCTTTCAGAAGTAAAAGCAATAGCATTATTTCACTTCTACTTTAGATTTTTGGGCATCCTTGTACTATTATCATCTGAGATTTGCATAATTATTTTGAGAATGGGGAGAACTGCAACTATGGTTGCCAACTGCCATAGTCAATATATATGCCGCTGAAATTGCAGGAATAAGAAACATGACCACCATCAAACATGTCTGTTTTAGTTTCTCTAATCTCCAACAAATCTTAAGACCATAAATGGGAGGCAAATTCACCTTCATATGAATAAGCACATGCCCACATTCACCTTTATAAGAACATTCATCTTCTAAAAAAGGCCCCCCATGTGGGGCATCATCAATACATGCCTCCATGAACCGGTGGATATACTAAATATATTTCAGTTTGGTATTTTGGTACGTCTAAAAGTAGTACCTTTTCTAGCATATGAGAGTTTATAGTACATGTTTTGATAATCCGTGTACAAAAGGCAACATTTTTAACAAAAAGAGAGATGCTTATACTTCATTATGCATCATGTACATATATAATGTTATAGATAATTCCATTGCGTGTGAATGAATAGAACATTGAGAATGGCGCCAGAACAAAACCATGGACGCGAACTCCTTTTGCTGATATCACAAATTTTGTGCCATGGTCCATAAAGAGAACAAGTGCAGGTGTGTGTTCCGATCCAGTAAATTTTCTTCATGTGCCACACAAGTGGAGATGACTCTTGCTTTTTTACCATGATCTTGAGAAGTACAAATTTATCTAGGTTCTATATGTTCATAGATATGCTAAACCCAAATAAAGATGCAACCAATATAACATCTTATATTGTCTTTTAGTTATGAACTTTATGACAATAATGACTCTCAAGTTCAGCAAGAGCTCGTACAAAAGATAGGGAAAGTGTTTGAGACTATACTAGAAGAGGTAATTACTTCTCTCAGTTCGTAGTGCCTTCTTTTGCTGATACCTCTTGGGTTTTGATTTCTTGTAACATTTATATGCACAGAGACTGGCAAATTAAGGGAAGAAACCAAGGAAGGTATTTCTATAGCTAAGTCCATTGCAATCATTTTGGATTGAAATCCACATTTGGCAAAAGGTCTTGATACATGCCTTGGTCACAGGTCTAAATGTTATAAGCATGGCTCCCCACATCCAATTTTTCAGGTCATGGAGCTTCTTTACCTAACATGGCCAAGAAGTCCGCAGAATCCAGTGACCATAGTATAGAGCCGGTTGGATACATATCTGCTGAATGCATGTATCTCTTGGTAAGTCACCTATTCGGTTGTAATGTAGCATCTGACACCATACTCTTATTATTATTATCTTGTCCTCTATTAAGAAGCGAGCTTAATTTTTTTAACACATATGTCCCTAAAATAACATAAACACATATGTTTTTTGTTGAACCAATGACCATAGAACAATCGTTCTACGATATAATTATATATATACATATACATATATATATATATATATATATAATATTTACAAGTAAAAGCACATAAACACATATGTCCCTAAAATAACATGATGATATCTTGATTTTTCTTGCTATGAAGAGGTGACATCATAATTGACTTCCCCATCTTATTGTATCAATATCATCAAACCAATCACAGTTCCTGATTTTCTATGAATAAGTTCACTTTTAGTCTGCTTGCTAACTTGATGGTTCCCTTCTTACAACTCACGGTGGATCTGTGTGTGAAAGTGTGATCAGGCACAAATATGAAAGAACTAGGAATCAAACAATGTGTGCATTCAGAGGAACTGATTTTTACATGCAGCAACAAGTTATAAAACTGAGGTTAACATTTTAAAGTTATATCTAATTGCTCAGCAAGGACTACGATACATGATACATCAGTAGTATGTACTTGAAGTGTCCATCAGCAATATTTTGTTTCTTAGCTCATTGACGTGAGATTATGTGGGATGTTAAATTGTCCCAATAATAATTATGTGGACACATATGGGCCTCCCACTTATATTACGTGACATATGTGGATGTGGATGGGTGTTGTGATTGGTCTGTTCAGTTACGGCTGTCTGGGTGGAAAAATTTCTCTACTTTAGGGAGTGTGTGAAAAATTGCATTCATTAGAGATAGCTTTGCATCAGCCCCGTGACAAATGTGGTAAGCAATCCAAACTATTCAAAAAGGGATGGCTTTGCAGTAACTTGTATGAACAAGCGGTTCTTATTTTTTGTCGAGTAATACAATTTTTTGGTTAGGATAGAAGGGTAAATGCATTAATTTGTTGCTTCAAGAGTTAATAATGGACACGGTAGACAATGGACATCAATCCATTTTTTACGTGGTAATGCATAACATTAAACTGTATGTTACAATGCGGCAATAGCTCATGAGACATCAAATCTGTCTTCTTGGCTTGAGGGGTGTCACGAGTGACGCACGCCTCCTTTCCATTGATGGCAGTGGTGGATCAGCACGAACACGGGGGAGGGCAGGGGGGAGGGATTATGGCGGTGAGCGGGACAGTGACGAGGGACTCCTCCTTGGCGGTCCGTGGGGAAGTATGATATGAAGGAGAGAGGACGCCATGGCGAAGGTGAAGTGGGCATCATCAGGTTTTACTGGAGAGTGCTCTAGCAAGAAATGTCTCGCTACAGTGGGAAACTGAGTGGGAAGAATAGGGTCTAGCATGGAAAGGGAATATTGCATCGTGGGGTGGAATTTTCGTGTTGAGCCAGGGTGTTGGAGATAACATGGCAGATAGTCTGAGCAACCACGTTTCTGTGCCACATATCATCTGGATTTGGGGCATCCTAGACTGTCTAGATGGTTGAATTTTGAGAAGCGGGCGTTTGATGTCCAAACACGCCTGGACGTATAAGGAAGGAATGAGCTTCGACCTTGGAGACAATCTTAATAATTTGTTTGATTCATTCGTATACACTGTAGCCCGTGGCAACGCACGGGCATTCTACTAGTCAGAAGTAGTACTAGTCTCTCCCTCAAATAAAGCCTTGTAGGTAGGTACATAGGTAGTTTCGCTTATTTCCTAGCTAATTTTTACTATTGTGAATGACGTGTGTTAACCAATCCCTAATCACCTCCCTTGTCCCTCTTAACAAACCTTCCTTTTTTTTAACAAAGTACCAACACAGACGTTCCCACATAACATTGCCATATCATCCAGATTTAGCACATACTAAAGTCATTTATGTGTTACTGCATGTGCTGGATTAATCAACTGATTAATATGCCCAAAATAAGATGCGACTTATTGATCGTTTGTGAATTGTGATGTATACACTACTGCAGGATGTTGCTAACGCGACACTACAATCAGAGACCCTTCGACGAAACTGTGTGCGATGCATTAATCGCAAACGGTGATAAAAAACCATAAAAAAGATGCAAAACGTTTGCGATGGCGGATACATTAAACACAGTTTAGATTTTAGTTGCGTGTGCGATGCAGGGCATACGGTTCGGTTTAATGACCTGTTTGCGATGAGGCAGAACAATAGAAACGGGCAGCCAGATGAAGATGTGTGCGATATACAACATAGAATTAACTCGGATAAACTATTTGTGATGAGGCGGAACAACAGAAACGGGCAGCCAGATGAAGGTGTGTGCGATATACGGCATACAGTTCACTCGGATGAACTGTTTGTGATTAGGCGGAACAAAAGAAACGGTCAGCCAGATCATGGTGTGTGCGATAGAGGGCAAATAGTCCACTCGGATGAACTATTTGCGTTGAGCCAAGAGAACAAAAAAGGTTCAATTTAACAAGATATGTGTGATACATGGCAAACAGGTCTGTAATCAGAAATGTGTGCGAAGACCGATAATAACACAGACGATTGCTGCTAATAAGACGTGTGTGTTGTGCGATGGGATTGCATACAGAACAACAACATATATATATATACACACACTTATAAGGACATGGTTGTATAACCAAATTAAACATCGAATTACATAGGTGGCTACTAAACACATGACATTTGCACACACCAAAGTAAACTATTACATGCATAATTACATAGGTGGCTACTACACACATGACATTTCCACACACCAAATTAAACTATATATTAGATGCATAATTAACTAGGATAAACGATCATCTAATCATCATCTACTTCTTGTGACGCTTGCCGCTACTGCTCTGCTTGTGGCTCGATCCGGCCTCGTCAATTTCGGGAATGAGGCACTTCCTCATGTCAATGATCCGCCTGTGCATCTCGTAGCATGTGTACACGCTCTTGGCCGTGAACCTGAGGCGAGGTTCATCTAGTTGCCGCATCAGGCCCCGTGCCAGGATACAGGACTTGTTCTGTTGGCATCCTGCTTCATCTTTTCGTAGTAGGGGTCGATGATGGCCGAGGTGAGTTCAACCAGGGAGTCCTTCTTCGTGCTGCCCCAGACCCTGTAGTGGTCATGGATTTTGACAAGGTTCTTGCAGTCCAAGCCCATAACCATGAGCGCCTTTACATTGTTGGAGGTTTCAACCATAGTGAACTTGTAGTCAGTGCTGTTGACAAACCTGGTGAAACGGTCGCAAGGCTCTGTGGCCATGCAGTAGTGGAAGATGAGGACATGATGGCGCACGCACAATTGGGCGACGGCAACCTTTTGATCTTTGTCGGGATGACCGCCGGTGTACTGGAGGTCGATACCGACCACCTTGTACTTGTCTCGAGCAAGCAACTGCTCCACGATGTTGATGTAGTCCTCCACCACGGCCGTGTCGATGGTGTACACCACCGAGAGATCCGTTCCCTCGCGTGGGTCTCCACTTTATGCTCGCCGAACTCCATTGGAGCACCGCTAGATATCCTCTCTGTATATGTCGTCGTTGGTGTGCTTGTTGTGTTGTGGGGTGAGATCGAAAGGTTGAAGAGACTTAGGTTATAATGGCCGCGGGAATTAATGGGGAAGCCGGACGACCTGGAATATCCGCACGCCCGGATGGCAGTTCTAATTTGCAGCGCGTAACTCCATCGTGCCGCACGTAACTGCATCGTGGCGATGCGCGTGGCGCAACCGCATGCATATGGGGCCCCCAACATGATCGTGCGCAGGCCCCAACCACTGGCAGAGCGCGCGTGCAGGGACGTGAGCAGAGCGCTCCGCGGTCGCCTCAACAATGAGCAACCATATATATGCATATAGCAGTTGAACACGCAAGGAAAAACTGTCCACAAGCCGAGCGCGTGGAGGTACGCGAGCAGAGCGCGCCGACGGACGCGAGCAGAGCACGCTGTGGCGCCTAACGGCGAGCAGAGCGCGCTGGGGGACGCGAGCAGAGGCCGGCATAGTGATACATGGCAAATAAGACAAACTGTGCGAGCAAAGGCGGAGACATCAAGCACGAATCAGATTAGAGTTGCGTGTGCAATACATGGCATACAGTTGATCCATCCGAGCTGTTTGTGATGGAATAAGCCGTGTGTGTTGTGGGCAAACGCTTGCTGTTATACAACCGTCTACGATTGATGAATTCATCACCGACGGGTTCCCTAGTGTGGTCCGTGTGCGATGTGATATGCTCTGTCTGCACAACATCTATGCTCTGTGTACAGAAGAACAACACACACACACACACACACACACACACACACACACACACACACACACATATATATATATATATACATATATACTTATAACAGGACATGATCGCAAAACCAAATTAAACATCCAATTACGTTATATAACAAATGCCATAAATATTGCAAGGTTCAAATTCCAGCATTACAAGGCCCTAATTCAAAGATTACAAGGTTCAAACTATTCAGACACATAAAATTCATCTTCTTCAGAATATTTTTCATACATTATTTCTGTGAAAGGATCAGCCTCCGAGAAGTCATATAGCGGCTCGATACAGTGACTTCTGAATAATCTGTCATATGAAGTTACAAACTAAAATTCAGCTTCTGTAGAGCCTTTTCCATCCAGCTGTTGACGCCTGCGCTCTTTAGCAATCCATTCACTTCTGCGCAGTAAATTTAAGGCAAACCTCATTACCTTCAGCAACCTTGCTTTCTCAACAAAGAACCTGGCGAATTTAATTTCTGGTGTGGTGTCTCGGTACTTGTTAAAAGTAATTTTTGTGAGATGAAGATCAAGGCATTCAATGGGATTGTTATATTCCCTAACATTTTCTACTTTCAGGCCTGCTAGTATCTGGAAACAAAGACAACATATTAGTGCCTATCTGTAGATTTGAACACTTCGGGTCTCTTTGATTTTCAGGATTTCTAAAATACACGAAAATTGTGAAATGCCACCTTCAATCTTTCATGATAAACTTTTATCACGAAATCATGTCAGGCGACGGAATAAAACGCGTACAACACTAGTATCTCAAAAAATATATGTATTGAAATCCTCCAAATTTCCTTTAGAAATCATTCTACATTTGTCATTGTAATCATGGGTAAAAGTAACAAAAATTTGAGCTCCATTGTGGTTAACAATTAACAGGAAAGGAGCATCACCTTGATGTATAGCTTCTCCGTGCAAGGAAAGCATCTAAGAAATCTAACAACTTCATCCAGATCGGGGCCGACAGATTGTAGTGCCAAGATCTTCACTGTGCGCAGAGGCCGGGTCAAGCTTGTGGGAATCATTTTGTGGAAGACATGCGAACATATAGATCAACAAAAATTAGATAAAATGTACTGTCCAATAATATATAAGAAGGAGAAGAAGAAGACTATTGTACCTGAATGGATAATGATCCAGTAAAAAGTTCGTTGAATTCAGCACACGAATAGCCCAACACTGTCAATTTCGGTGCGTGAATGACCCTGATTCTTGCTGGACCTAATTTATCAAGTACATACAATCTCTCGAGGAAAGGCGCATTCTCAATGACCATATCGTGAAACACCTCAACTGACAGCCTTGGCCGGCGCCAGCAATGCACATAAATCGCACGCAAATTCATCGAGGTGATGTGGAGGCTACTGAACCCATCCATCACATGAAGACGAAGGTACTCGAGCGTTGTATCAGTCGACGAGTAGGCACTCCAAATCCTCCTTCGAGATGCAGATGACAATGAGCTCGAGGTGCTTAAGTTTAGGGAGATGAAGAGCGCGCGTGGCATCAATCCGGGGGAAAATGCACTGCCTGAAAGTAGCGCGGCGCAGCGTGGGCGCGAGGTGAAGCGCGGACGGTGGCAGCGAGCATGGATGCCCAGCTATAAAGCTGAGCTCCTCTAGCCGATCTAGGGCTGGGGATAGGAACCAGTAGTGAAACATGGGTTCGGCCTTGCAGTGGGGACTGAACCTGCCGATAGCAAGGCGTCTGACCGACCCAGGGTGCGTGGCGAGGACGTGGGACAATGTGTCCAGGCGTTGCTGCTCCCCGCTCCAGAACTCGTGGTCGACGATGAGGTCCAGGGGGTGGAGTCCAGAGGGGGCGCCACCGCCACAAGAGGATAGTGGTTTGCATGCCAGATTTGATGGGGAGGAGGGATATGATGGTTACCAACATCTCGTCGGGGAGGCTGCTGATGAAGTGCACATTCGCCGGAGGCTCTTGCGGTTCTGGCTCGACCCGCCCCCGCTTGTTGGCCGTTTCATCCTCCATCTCGCAGCAGGCGGCGATCCTCGGCGGCGATGCTTGTAGATGAGAACAGAGGACTGTTCTATGTACCTTCCCTAGGGGGCCGAAACAAAAGTCCAAAACCAGCAATAAACTGCAGCGCTCGCAGCTCGCTTCCCGGTATGGTGAACGTGCGTGGCGGACTGCTCACAGTCGTCCCGTCTAATCAAACAGCTGCCCGTGGTAGTAAATGGTTAGTTGAACGCCCACGGTTGGACTAATACGACCGTTTGCGATAATAACGTGGTGGATATTTGTTAAAAATGCCTAGGAAAATCAATGTATAAAAAGGCGAAACGAACCCTGAATAATTTCATATGTTTAGCACAGTTGCGTGTTCCCTCTGTAAAATAAATCAAGGCGGGAAGATACATCGTATGTCGTTTCACACACAGATCATGTGACCAAGTTCCCTCTCGGAACCATGCAGCTTCTTGATAGAAGCTCCGGTTTGTATGAAAGAAAATATGGGTCAAAGCCGAGTTGAAAAGGGCAGCAATATCTAACTCCAGCTTATAGAAGGTACAAAAGCATGATGATTAATTGTTCATCAAGTTTACACAAAATCCAGATTGAACGAGACAATAACAACTAACTCAACCAAAGTTTTCGGCAGTCACAATCAAATGGATCGGTCTGATCCATAAAATCAAGATCCTAGGCCAGAAAATCTACTGCTACATGAAGACAAGTTGTTGTAAATAGAAGCCGAGCATGTTCAGAAGCCCTTTTGTCCACCTAAAACTTCTTTTTATGATGTTCAACATGTCCATCCGTGAGAAAGTTTTTGTTAAAAAAACTTAATCCTCATGGACAATAGTACTCTCGCATTCAACAGGAAGAATGTGACAAAGCTAGTGTTTGCATGGTTGAATGCATATCCTTCCAGCGTTATTGTCCTCAAACGAATGTCATGAGAACTAAGAAAATCCCGGTGCTTCTTATGCCACCGATTGGTTATACCTTTTTGTCCATGTCCTTTAGCCTAAATAGACATGAAGACTGAAAATAGTTAATGTCTAAAAAAAGAGTACAGCCGAACGGTTAGTTCTAGTAAAGTATATCAATGTGCTTGATATCATCACCTCTATATACAAATTCTCCAGACATGGAAAGTATCGCAATAAGCCGATAATCATGTTCAGATCAAAACACCACATACTAGTACGTAAGGTCTTGACAGAATCCAACACCATTGATAGGGTACCCATGGACAAACTCTTCATTGAGCATAGAACATAATATTAGTACCAAAAGTGTACTCCAAGATTATATAAAACTTATGCGCACAAATAAAAAATGCAGCTTATGATTACAAAAGTGTTGATGATACAAAACTTACGCACACAAATGAAAAATGCAGCTTATGATTACAAAAGTGTTGATGATAATATACAGTACCTGAATAAGTGTGGAGCCAACCACCATCTTGTAACCTTCAAACCGATCAGGAATTACACCCAAGGTCTCCAGTTTAGGCGCAGAGACCACAGTTATTTGCAAAGGTGCATAATGATAATCACAGAGCAGCCTTTGGAGTGAAGGGGCATCTTTGATGATGAGCTCCTCTCCTTTAAAGCAAATTCCAATGCTTACAAGGTGAGGCGACTTTATTTGGAGACAACGGATACGGATTTCTTTTCCAAAAACAAGCAGCAAGCGCTCCAGGGCAGGGCAGCAGGAGTGGATGATGCTGTGCAGTGAGGCCTCTGACAGATCGACCACCACAAGCGCGAGTTTTTTTTAGCAGTGGGAGTCAAAGCATTTGTACCAGATTGTCTGGTAGGTGACACCGGGCCAGAGTGGTGGTGTGGAGAGAGGAGGAAAACCATGAGATGGACATTGGTGGTGAGGGCACAACTACAATGCTTGGTGGAAAGCTATTTGCATAGTAATGGTAGAACTCAAGATGCTGGAGTTTTTCGAATTGATGGGATGTCAGCCAGGCGTCCACCGTGTAGGGTATGTGCAGCAGGCAGCATGTCGTGATGCATAGGCATTGAACGGAGCCCTGGTGGGAGGAGACAATGGCTCCGTGGAGTTCAAAATCATGAATGACAGATAGCCGACGACAGTCAAATTAAGAGGTGTGGCGCTCCACAGAGTGTGCCACCGAGATGCAAGGACCTGTGTGCGGCATCCATCCTTGGTGAGGAGAAGGAAGATGTCTCCCCAAGGATGGCATCCGGGAGATCGCTGATGCGGTCCGCCCGATATTCTACGGGTTCCTCGGATCCAGAGGGGTGTGGCCGCTTCTGCCCGTGCTGCCGGGTGCAGGATCTATAGCCGGCGGCACCGCTGGCCGGAGCCTCATCTGTGTACATAGCAATCTGAAAAAAAGGCAGAAACATACATGTAGGACATTCAAAATCAATTCTCAAGATCTGGAAGAAAAAAGGCACAAATTATGTCTACTACGCAACCTTCTTCTTGTAGACTCGTGTTGGGCCTCCAAGCGCAGAGTTTTGTAGGACAGTAGCAAATTTCCCTCAAGTGGATGACCTAAGGTTTATCAATCCGTGGGAGGCATAGGATGAAGATGGTCTTTGTCAAACAACCCTGCAACCAAATAACAAAGAGTCTCTTGTGTCCCCAACACACCCAATACAATGGTAAATTGTATAGGTGCACTAGTTCGGCGAAGAGATGATGATACAAGTGTAATATGGATAGTAGATATAGGTTTTTGTAATCTGAAAAATATAAAAACAGCAAGGTAGCAAGTAACAAAAGTGAGTAAAAACGGTATTGCAATGCTTGAAAACAAGTCCTAGGGTTCATACTTTCACCAGTGCAAGTTCTCTCAACAATGATAACATAATTAGATCATATAACAATCCCTCAACGTGCAACAAAGAATCACTCCAAAGTTTCTATCGGAGAACGTAGGACGAAAACGTGCATCAACCCCTATGCATAGATTACCCCAATGTCACCTCGGGAATCCGCGAGTTGAGTGCCAAAACATACATCAAGTGAATCAATAGAACATCCCATTGTCACCACATATATCCCATCGCAAGACATACATCAAGTGTTCTCAAATCCAATACTCAATTCAACATAACAAAACCTCAAAGAGCAAGACTCAATTCATCACAACAAGAGATAGAGAGGGGAGAAACTCCATATGATCTAACTATAATAACAAAGCTCGCGGTACATCAAGATCGTGCCAAAATCAAGAACACGAGAGAGAGAGATCAAACACATAGCTACTGGTACATACCCTCAGCCCCGAGGGTGAACTACTCCCTCCTCGTCATGGAGACCGCCAGGATGATGAAGATGGCCACCGGTGATGGTTTCCCCCCTCCCCCCGCAGGGTGCCGGAACGGGCTCCCGATTGGTTTTTCATGGCTACAGAGGCTTGCGGCGGCGAAACTTCCGATCTAGGTTTATTTCTAGAGGTTTTGGTATTTATAGGAGGTGTTGGCATCGGGGACAAGTCAAGGGGGTCCACGAGGCGGCGGCAAGGCGGGGGCGCGCCCTAGGGGGGCGTGCCCTCCACCCTTATGGTTGCCTCGGGACTCCTCTCTGGTATCTTTTCGCTCCAGTATTTTTCGTATTTTCCAAAAATATTCTCCGTAAATTTTCAGCTCATTCTGAGAACTTTTATTTCTGCACAAAAAAACAACACCATGGTAGTTCTGCTCAAAACAGCGTCAGTCCGGGTTAGTTTAATAAAATCATACCAAAACCATATAAAATTGTTGTAAACATGGCATGAATACTTCATAAATTATAGATACGTTGGAGACGTATCAACAAACATATATGTAGGACATTCAAAATTAATTCTCAAGATCTGGCTATGAATTATTAGCACACACGCTAACCCTAGTCGGATTATTAGCAAAAAAATCATTTGTACAGAACAAACAATTAATCACTAACTATAGATACCATTCAAACAATCAATACACTACACGGATCTAACGAATCTTACTCTGATTTCATGGACTGGGTGAACATAACCAAGGATTTCTATTCCCAATAAAGGGGGGGGGGCTAACCGGTTTTCCGTCGGAGTCGGTGTCATTGCCGGAGTAGCTGTGGACCTCCGGCTCCAGCTGGGGAGGCACGGCGACGGCGACGAAGTCAAGGTCGTGCTGCTGCCCGCGCGAGACCTCGGCGGCGGCAATAACAACCTCTGCGCCCAGCTTCATGCGTTGCGCGGGTGCTTCACCAGCCTCGGCGTCGCCACTCCCTCCGATGGTGCGCTTCGGCAAAATCCTAATACACTCCATGCGGCGGTGACAACTGTGGACGGGGGGTGTGGCCGCCTATTATGACCAGCGGATCGGGCGCGCCATTAATATGGAGTAGTGGGAGCATGGTGGGCAGCGGTCAAAGGGCTAGCTCGCCTCCCGGTGAGCCTGCGTAGCGGACTGCTGGCATGCCTACCGTCATTTCACACAGCTACTAGCACGCCCCACGGTGAGTGCGTAGCGAACTCGTGCATGCCTCGGCCTCACGGTCTGCCTACGCGGCAGACTGCTAGCATGTGTCTCGTCAACTCACGCATGCTCGTACGGCACACGGGACGCATGACGGCACGTATTATATTGATTTTTCATTTTTGATGATTAATTCTGCCGCTTTATTACTTAACCGAAGCACGACACGTACATTGTTGGTCTAACGCACACGGTTCGAATAAAGAGTCCGTTTGCGATATTGGATGATAATTATTGATAATTTCCTGTCTATAAGAAGATTATATCAAAATTTGTCTCATTTTTTTTAAATATCACAGTCTATTGGTGTCCATATGACACCACGATAAGCTCCACGAATTTCAACTTAGTTTTGGATTTACTGGATTTTAAAATCAAGATTCTCAATGTTAGAAATTTCTTGCATGGGGACTAAACATGCACCCAGGGACACGTACACATATGATTTTGCAATCCATTTTCGTGCACTATCACGGGTCTCATGTAGATCAAATTTGATTTTTGCACATTAAATCCCTGGGAAATCAATCAATGTATAAAAACGGAGAAATGTTATCTTTTTTTTTTAATTTGTAACACTAAACTCCTTTGGTCGCATGTTCGCTGCAGAAAAAGTTTGACATGCATCTTTGGGCCACATGCACGTGCTGGTCCTAGGACACTCACTCTCGTGTGACACTCTCTGTGGGCCCGTGAGGTCACCGTCCAGCACTATGACATGCGGTGAGAGAGGTTAATTTGACCAACAAGGATGGTCAGTTTTTGGTTTTTGTTACGTACGGTAGGAGCCCCCCCCCCCCCCCCCCCCCCCCCCCCCCCCCCCCCCCCCCCCCCCCCCCCCCCCCCCCCCCCCCCCCCCCCCCCCCCCCCCTATATAGTACGTGTTGAAGAGGGTGGTCGGGGGCAACATATACTACGCGTCATATAGGACAGTCACTCGCGTGCGATGCTTCCATTCGTGGGCCCGCGAGGTTGTCCTCCATCACTTTGACCCAACAAGGAGGTTTCTTTTTGGGTTGTGTTGCAGTAGGAGTATATAGTACGCGTTGAAGAGGGGAGGAGGGGGCCGGGGCAACACATACTACACACATGTCATGAACGATCTCGCTCCTTGTGGGGACTTTTCGGTTTCCGAGGCAGGTGCCACAAAGAAGTTGTGCATATTGGGTATTAAAAACATCACCAACACATTGGGCCATGTGCGGACTATGGTTGTCACTCATTCGCCCGCGACGCTTCCCTCCATGGGCCCGTGAGATCGTCGTCCATCTAATATATGACACAACGAGAAAGGTAATTTGACGAACAAGGAGGATTATTTTCGGGTTGTGTTACGATACGTAGGAGTATATATTACGCGTCGAAGAGGGGAGGGGCCAGCATATATATACTGCGTGTCATGAACCTCAGTTCGTGTGGGGGACTTAAAGGTTTCCGAGGCAGGTGCCACATCAAAGTTTTGCATATATATTAGTTATTCAAACATCACAACCACACATCTCCATACATGTGTTTGGCCCACAAGCTAGCGATGGCGGTTGTCCTCTAGCACTCACTCACGGGGGTATCGGCGAGATGCTTCGTCCATCTATGTGTACCTGCTTGGTCAATCACTTTGACCGACAGCGATAGAGGTTAATTTGACTTATAATTAGGAGGGGATTAAATTTTGGTTCGTCTTATACGGTATGGTACATGCATGTCATGGTGTGAGAGATAACATATTATACTTTGAGCGCATGTGTACGCATGAATCCCTCCCACCGGGTCAAAGTGGGGGGGAGGGGAGCACGCGACGCGTCATGAACCAGATCTGTGTGGGGACTGTGCATTTTTCGACGCATGCATGCGCCACATCAAAATGTTGTGCTTTTGGTATTCAAACATATATGCATGCATCACGCATGTCCATACATATGTTTGGGGCACATGCATGCAGTGGTTGTCCTTGGACACTCTCCCTCACTTGGTTATCATCGACGGCCTATATATTCGTGGGCCCGTGTGGACGTCCATCACTTCGACCAACAACGCGAGAAAGGTTACCAGGGTGGATTCTTCTTCTCTTGGTTCGCGTTACCGTATAGTCGTACGTCGATCATGGTGAGATTCGAGACCTAAGTTCGAGGGCTTGCATACACATGAATCCCTATATATCCCCCCCCCCCCCCCCCCCCCCCCCCCCCCCCCCCCCCCCATATATATAGTATACGCGTCATGAACCCTCGCTCCGTGTGGGGACTTTCCGGTTCCAAAAGCATTATGCCACATCAAAGTTGTGCATTGGGTATATTCAAACACTACATGACACTTCATACATATATGTTTGGGCCACATGCACGCAGTGGTTGTCTTCAAGCACTCCCTCGCGTGGTTATCGGTGATAAGCTAGCCTATTTGTGGGGCCGCGTGTGGACGTCCATGCATGACTTTGACCCAACAACAAGAGAGGTTATACGACCAAGGTAGTGATTCTTCTTGGTCAGTGTTACAATACGCCTTGGTGAGATGCCCCCTCCCACCGACTCAAAGTGTGTGTGTGTGGGGGAGGGGGGCAGTACTACTTCGCACTAGATGAACCTCAGTGGGGTCGGGATGTCTGGTTAATTTGCGTTGCACATGTGCCACATCAAATTTGTGATTTGGTTATTTAAATATCACACCACATCGTTTTCACACACACACACACACATATCGGGCCACCCGCAGGTGTGGTTCATATGTGGTCTCACCCATCTAACGCCAGAAGAACACATCTGTGGGCCCGCACAAGGTCCACATTTGATCGGAAGCTAAGGGGGTGGGGGTTGACCATGATGTACTCCTTTCGGTTTTGTGTCACGGTAGGGTGAGATGTCAGACCTAGCTATTTGGGGGCATGCGTTCATAGCTAGGATTCCCCTCCCGCCAACACGAAGTGTGTGTGTGTGTGCCCCCCCCCGGGGGGGGGGCTAGCAATAATAACGTGCGCTTTGTGCGATAGGTGCCACATCAAAGTTGTGCATTGGGTATTTGAACATCAAACTACCCTTTTCATACATTGTAACATCCCAAAATTTTATATTTTGGAATGTTATATTAAATAAATAAAGAGGATTGTTTGTCTGATTGTTGTGTGATGGATTGTGTGAAATTGTCTTATTTTTCATGAGAATTAAAAACCTTTTGAGTTCTTGTTTAAAACTTTTTCCCCCCCCCCCCCCCCCCCCCCCCCCCCCCCCCCCCCCCCCCCCCCCCCCCCCCCCCCCCCCCCCCCCCCCCCCCCCCCCCCCCCCCCCCCCCCCCCCCCCCCCCCCCCCCCCCCCCCCCCCCCCCCCCCCCCCCCCCCCCCCCCCCCCCCCCCCCCCCCCCCCCCCCCCCCCCCCCCCCCCCCCCCCCCCCCCCCCCCCCCCCCCCCCCCCCCCCCCCCCCCCCCCCCCCCCCCCCCCCCCCCCCCCCCCCCCCCCCCCCCCCCCCCCCCCCCCCCCCCCCCCCCCCCCCCCCCCCCCCCCCCCCCCCCCCCCCCCCCCCCCCCCCCCCCCCCCCCCCCCCCCCCCCCCCCCCCCCCCCCCCCCCCCCCCCCCCCCCCCCCCCCCCCCCCCCCCCCCCCCCCCCCCCCCCCCCCCCCCCCCCCCCCCCCCCCCCCCCCCCCCCCCCCCCCCCCCCCCCCCCCCCCCCCCCCCCCCCCCCCCCCCCCCCCCCCCCCCCCCCCCCCCCCCCCCCCCCCCCCCCCCCCCCCCCCCCCCCCCCCCCCCCCCCCCCCCCCCCCCCCCCCCCCCCCCCCCCCCCCCCCCCCCCCCCCCCCCCCCCCCCCCCCCCCCCCCCCCCCCCCCCCCCCCCCCCCCCCCCCCCCCCCCCCCCCCCCCCCCCCCCCCCCCCCCCCCCCCCCCCCCCCCCCCCCCCCCCCCCCCCCCCCCCCCCCCCCCCCCCCCCCCCCCCCCCCCCCCCCCCCCCCCCCCCCCCCCCCCCCCCCCCCCCCCCCCCCCCCCCCCCCCCCCCCCCCCCCCCCCCCCCCCCCCCCCCCCCCCCCCCCCCCCCCCCCCCCCCCCCCCCCCCCCCCCCCCCCCCCCCCCCCCCCCCCCCCCCCCCCCCCCCCCCCCCCCCCCCCCCCCCCCCCCCCCCCCCCCCCCCCCCCCCCCCCCCCCCCCCCCCCCCCCCCCCCCCCCCCCCCCCCCCCCCCCCCCCCCCCCCCCCCCCCCCCCCCCCCCCCCCCCCCCCCCCCCCCCCCCCCCCCCCCCCCCCCCCCCCCCCCCCCCCCCCCCCCCCCCCCCCCCCCCCCCCCCCCCCCCCCCCCCCCCCCCCCCCCCCCCCCCCCCCCCCCCCCCCCCCCCCCCCCCCCCCCCCCCCCCCCCCCCCCCCCCCCCCCCCCCCCCCCCCCCCCCCCCCCCCCCCCCCCCCCCCCCCCCCCCCCCCCCCCCCCCCCCCCCCCCCCCCCCCCCCCCCCCCCCCCCCCCCCCCCCCCCCCCCCCCCCCCCCCCCCCCCCCCCCCCCCCCCCCCCCCCCCCCCCCCCCCCCCCCCCCCCCCCCCCCCCCCCCCCCCCCCCCCCCCCCCCCCCCCCCCCCCCCCCCCCCCCCCCCCCCCCCCCCCCCCCCCCCCCCCCCCCCCCCCCCCCCCCCCCCCCCCCCCCCCCCCCCCCCCCCCCCCCCCCCCCCCCCCCCCCCCCCCCCCCCCCCCCCCCCCCCCCCCCCCCCCCCCCCCCCCCCCCCCCCCCCCCCCCCCCCCCCCCCCCCCCCCCCCCCCCCCCCCCCCCCCCCCCCCCCCCCCCCCCCCCCCCCCCCCCCCCCCCCCCCCCCCCCCCCCCCCCCCCCCCCCCCCCCCCCCCCCCCCCCCCCCCCCCCCCCCCCCCCCCCCCCCCCCCCCCCCCCCCCCCCCCCCCCCCCCCCCCCCCCCCCCCCCCCCCCCCCCCCCCCCCCCCCCCCCCCCCCCCCCCCCCCCCCCCCCCCCCCCCCCCCCCCCCCCCCCCCCCCCCCCCCCCCCCCCCCCCCCCCCCCCCCCCCCCCCCCCCCCCCCCCCCCCCCCCCCCCCCCCCCCCCCCCCCCCCCCCCCCCCCCCCCCCCCCCCCCCCCCCCCCCCCCCCCCCCCCCCCCCCCCCCCCCCCCCCCCCCCCCCCCCCCCCCCCCCCCCCCCCCCCCCCCCCCCCCCCCCCCCCCCCCCCCCCCCCCCCCCCCCCCCCCCCCCCCCCCCCCCCCCCCCCCCCCCCCCCCCCCCCCCCCCCCCCCCCCCCCCCCCCCCCCCCCCCCCCCCCCCCCCCCCCCCCCCCCCCCCCCCCCCCCCCCCCCCCCCCCCCCCCCCCCCCCCCCCCCCCCCCCCCCCCCCCCCCCCCCCCCCCCCCCCCCCCCCCCCCCCCCCCCCCCCCCCCCCCCCCCCCCCCCCCCCCCCCCCCCCCCCCCCCCCCCCCCCCCCCCCCCCCCCCCCCCCCCCCCCCCCCCCCCCCCCCCCCCCCCCCCCCCCCCCCCCCCCCCCCCCCCCCCCCCCCCCCCCCCCCCCCCCCCCCCCCCCCCCCCCCCCCCCCCCCCCCCCCCCCCCCCCCCCCCCCCCCCCCCCCCCCCCCCCCCCCCCCCCCCCCCCCCCCCCCCCCCCCCCCCCCCCCCCCCCCCCCCCCCCCCCCCCCCCCCCCCCCCCCCCCCCCCCCCCCCCCCCCCCCCCCCCCCCCCCCCCCCCCCCCCCCCCCCCCCCCCCCCCCCCCCCCCCCCCCCCCCCCCCCCCCCCCCCCCCCCCCCCCCCCCCCCCCCCCCCCCCCCCCCCCCCCCCCCCCCCCCCCCCCCCCCCCCCCCCCCCCCCCCCCCCCCCCCCCCCCCCCCCCCCCCCCCCCCCCCCCCCCCCCCCCCCCCCCCCCCCCCCCCCCCCCCCCCCCCCCCCCCCCCCCCCCCCCCCCCCCCCCCCCCCCCCCCCCCCCCCCCCCCCCCCCCCCCCCCCCCCCCCCCCCCCCCCCCCCCCCCCCCCCCCCCCCCCCCCCCCCCCCCCCCCCCCCCCCCCCCCCCCCCCCCCCCCCCCCCCCCCCCCCCCCCCCCCCCCCCCCCCCCCCCCCCCCCCCCCCCCCCCCCCCCCCCCCCCCCCCCCCCCCCCCCCCCCCCCCCCCCCCCCCCCCCCCCCCCCCCCCCCCCCCCCCCCCCCCCCCCCCCCCCCCCCCCCCCCCCCCCCCCCCCCCCCCCCCCCCCCCCCCCCCCCCCCCCCCCCCCCCCCCCCCCCCCCCCCCCCCCCCCCCCCCCCCCCCCCCCCCCCCCCCCCCCCCCCCCCCCCCCCCCCCCCCCCCCCCCCCCCCCCCCCCCCCCCCCCCCCCCCCCCCCCCCCCCCCCCCCCCCCCCCCCCCCCCCCCCCCCCCCCCCCCCCCCCCCCCCCCCCCCCCCCCCCCCCCCCCCCCCCCCCCCCCCCCCCCCCCCCCCCCCCCCCCCCCCCCCCCCCCCCCCCCCCCCCCCCCCCCCCCCCCCCCCCCCCCCCCCCCCCCCCCCCCCCCCCCCCCCCCCCCCCCCCCCCCCCCCCCCCCCCCCCCCCCCCCCCCCCCCCCCCCCCCCCCCCCCCCCCCCCCCCCCCCCCCCCCCCCCCCCCCCCCCCCCCCCCCCCCCCCCCCCCCCCCCCCCCCCCCCCCCCCCCCCCCCCCCCCCCCCCCCCCCCCCCCCCCCCCCCCCCCCCCCCCCCCCCCCCCCCCCCCCCCCCCCCCCCCCCCCCCCCCCCCCCCCCCCCCCCCCCCCCCCCCCCCCCCCCCCCCCCCCCCCCCCCCCCCCCCCCCCCCCCCCCCCCCCCCCCCCCCCCCCCCCCCCCCCCCCCCCCCCCCCCCCCCCCCCCCCCCCCCCCCCCCCCCCCCCCCCCCCCCCCCCCCCCCCCCCCCCCCCCCCCCCCCCCCCCCCCCCCCCCCCCCCCCCCCCCCCCCCCCCCCCCCCCCCCCCCCCCCCCCCCCCCCCCCCCCCCCCCCCCCCCCCCCCCCCCCCCCCCCCCCCCCCCCCAGAATGGTGTTCAAACAGGAAGGTTTCAGTGATTTTCTCCAGGCATCGTCTATTGAAGTAAACAGCTTGGTGCTGATAACTTTCAAAGAGCGTGATGGGAGGCTTGTTGTTATCTTCAATCTTCTGCCGCAGTGATCCCCCCCCCCCCCCCCCCCCCAAATGTATTTTGTTTAAAAATCTATGCTACGGGTTAATGTTGTCTTGATATATGAAATGATATGAACCTAAGAACCTAAGTGTTCATTGCTGTTGTATGTTTGTAGAAGAGGTATGGCTGTGCATCTCTTTTAAAGATGTTCTTTTGGACGGATGTTATTTAATTGGGGTTATAGTTTTGAATACAGTAGAGGCATGTGTGTTGTTTACTCTGAGGCATGGCTGTGTATCTCTTTTATGTGAGGCACGTGGATTAAGTAAATGTAGGCACGGAATTGAAGTCAGTGCAGGCATAGTCGTGAGGAGGCACAGGTATACTGAGAGCTACGTGTGTGCAATGCCAAAGTTGTACGGGCGAGATACTATGGGTTTCATGCGAGAGGCATGTGTGTGTGTGTAGGACGTAGAGTTACTGTTGATTTTATGTGAGGCACGTGGATTGAACAAAACGAAGGCATGTAATTATAGTCAGTACAAGCACGGTTGTGGAGGTACGGGTATAGTGAGAGACGCATCTGTGCAGCACCAAAGTTGCATTGGCGATCACGCGTGCGGAGCACGTAAAGTTACTATGGGTTTCAAGTGAGGCACGTTGATCAAGCAAACAAAGGCACTATAGTCAGTACAAGCTCAGTTGTCTGGAGGCACGATTTTGAACCCACTTGCTGGTGTCAAGATTCTAGAGGCACGGATGTACGACAGTAGAGGCATTGGTCCGAATATCTGGTTAGAGGGGCTCGGTTAATGATGCACAGCTGTGTAGTCTCTAGGATCACGGGTGCGTGGCACCATAGGCATGGATTGAGTAGACACTTAGTGAGTCATGCTTGTAAATATGTCAGTTGCACACAGTAGTGTAGTTTTGTGGCATCGTGCAGAACTGGTGTACGGAGAGGAACTTGTGTACAATAGCTAGGATGTTCTGAATGGATGGAGCGGTGTTTGATGTGAAATGGAGGCAAGGATTTTTGTTCAATGTGGTTAAGGTAACAAAGTTCTCGTCGATTGTGACTGTTTACTAAATGATCTTCTGCAATATTTATGGATTGCTCACGCCAATGTTTACTAAGCATTGTACTAAGAGTTTACCACGATATCATCACATATTCTTGTAAATGCACGATGCATCTTGTAAAGGTTGAGTATGAAAATTATAATACAATATCGTGCAAGATATCTGTCATTCTATAATCATGGATACAATATATGCTTACTCAGTACTGGGACATAACTTACTAATTGCATTTAGACATGCAAAACGTAGTATCCATTTGTACATGAGCACACCACTGTGTTCAAAGTTCAAACGTAAAATAGTAATACAATACACACATCATCTTTGAGCAACAACAAACATATTTACAACATAGGTTCATACAATCGAAATTAGTACATGAGCACACCACTGAGTTCAAAGTTCAAACGTAAAATAGTAATACAATACACACATCATCTTTGAGAAACAACAAACATATTTACAATATAGGTCCCCCCCCCCCCCCCCCCCCCCCCCCCCCCCCCCCCCCCCCCCCCCCCCCCCCCCCCCCCCCCCCCCCCCCCCCCCCCCCCCCCCCCCCCCCCCCCCCCCCCCCCCCCCCCCCCCCCCCCCCCCCCCCCCCCCCCCCCCCCCCCCCCCCCCCCCCCCCCCCCCCCCCCCCCCCCCCCCCCCCCCCCCCCCCCCCCCCCCCCCCCCCCCCCCCCCCCCCCCCCCCCCCCCCCCCCCCCCCCCCCCCCCCCCCCCCCCCCCCCCCCCCCCCCCCCCCCCCCCCCCCCCCCCCCCCCCCCCCCCCCCCCCCCCCCCCCCCCCCCCCCCCCCCCCCCCCCCCCCCCCCCCCCCCCCCCCCCCCCCCCCCCCCCCCCCCCCCCCCCCCCCCCCCCCCCCCCCCCCCCCCCCCCCCCCCCCCCCCCCCCCCCCCCCCCCCCCCCCCCCCCCCCCCCCCCCCCCCCCCCCCCCCCCCCCCCCCCCCCCCCCCCCCCCCCCCCCCCCCCCCCCCCCCCCCCCCCCCCCCCCCCCCCCCCCCCCCCCCCCCCCCCCCCCCCCCCCCCCCCCCCCCCCCCCCCCCCCCCCCCCCCCCCCCCCCCCCCCCCCCCCCCCCCCCCCCCCCCCCCCCCCCCCCCCCCCCCCCCCCCCCCCCCCCCCCCCCCCCCCCCCCCCCCCCCCCCCCCCCCCCCCCCCCCCCCCCCCCCCCCCCCCCCCCCCCCCCCCCCCCCCCCCCCCCCCCCCCCCCCCCCCCCCCCCCCCCCCCCCCCCCCCCCCCCCCCCCCCCCCCCCCCCCCCCCCCCCCCCCCCCCCCCCCCCCCCCCCCCCCCCCCCCCCCCCCCCCCCCCCCCCCCCCCCCCCCCCCCCCCCCCCCCCCCCCCCCCCCCCCCCCCCCCCCCCCCCCCCCCCCCCCCCCCCCCCCCCCCCCCCCCCCCCCCCCCCCCCCCCCCCCCCCCCCCCCCCCCCCCCCCCCCCCCCCCCCCCCCCCCCCCCCCCCCCCCCCCCCCCCCCCCCCCCCCCCCCCCCCCCCCCCCCCCCCCCCCCCCCCCCCCCCCCCCCCCCCCCCCCCCCCCCCCCCCCCCCCCCCCCCCCCCCCCCCCCCCCCCCCCCCCCCCCCCCCCCCCCCCCCCCCCCCCCCCCCCCCCCCCCCCCCCCCCCCCCCCCCCCCCCCCCCCCCCCCCCCCCCCCCCCCCCCCCCCCCCCCCCCCCCCCCCCCCCCCCCCCCCCCCCCCCCCCCCCCCCCCCCCCCCCCCCCCCCCCCCCCCCCCCCCCCCCCCCCCCCCCCCCCCCCCCCCCCCCCCCCCCCCCCCCCCCCCCCCCCCCCCCCCCCCCCCCCCCCCCCCCCCCCCCCCCCCCCCCCCCCCCCCCCCCCCCCCCCCCCCCCCCCCCCCCCCCCCCCCCCCCCCCCCCCCCCCCCCCCCCCCCCCCCCCCCCCCCCCCCCCCCCCCCCCCCCCCCCCCCCCCCCCCCCCCCCCCCCCCCCCCCCCCCCCCCCCCCCCCCCCCCCCCCCCCCCCCCCCCCCCCCTAAATGCATATATAAAACATAGGTATAAAAGGGCATGATCAAGATGTAACTTGTCTTGTACTGTTGATGAAGATGAAATATTCTATTGAGTCGTCTCTCCTTCTCGTTACGATATATCTAACGATATAAGAAAGTACTTTTACACACCACAACATCCAAATAAAGATCCAAATAAAATACTCAAATTACAATACAAATAAAAAAAATAAAAATAAAAACATTCCTACATAAGTTGTTAGGACTTGGTTACGGGTTGAGATAAGACCAAGAATGAAAATATGATATAGGTTTTGTTCTAGGGTTGGGTCACAGTGAAGATCACGGGTTGAAGAGTTGTGAGGCAAGGTTCTACAACAAAGTCTATACTGGGTTTGATTGGAATATTTGACTTGGGTCCAATGAAAATGATAGATGGAGTTGATGCCATAAGGTTTATGTTACAAAAAATTATGTAACATTTCCTAAGTCCAAATTTGTATGATGATGGCATATGACCAGAGAGGTTTTCTAGGGATCAATCTAAAAGATTTAACTTCGTGTCAAAAGTTATTAAATGATCGAGAAGGTCAAATTAAGGTGTTGATGTTAAAACAGTGACTAAATCTTGCTGCAAAAATTATGCCATGAGTTCCAACAGAAAGGTGATGTCCTAAGGTCGAACTTTCATATAATAAACATTTTTATATGATTTATAGATTAAAAGATATAGCAAAAGTACTCAATTTAACATTTAAAACAGAACAAAACTTTAACTTGCCAAGAACTGAGATCTCGAATTTTTATAATAAACTAGATGTTCCAAGGAATCTGGGGATATAAAATTTGTCGAATTTGGACATACGGTTTAGGAAATATGATTTTCCGAAGTTTGGATATTTTTCTGAAAACAGATTACGGGATTTAACAGAGGATGCCACGTGTCAAGTTCTAATAGGTGGGTGCCGATTCATTCAATTTTTTTTAACAGAACAGATCGAGCGCTGTTGTTAGATCGAGCAGTTTCGAAGGAAAGGCTCACCGATCAGAGGTGGTTGGTCGCCGGACTTGGGCGGCGCGTCTCGGCTTGGGTCGAGGTCGACGCTACAGACGCTACTACTGACGAAGGGGAGGTGCATGAAGGTGTGCAGAGCGATGAGGAAATCGTGAAGGAGGCGACGGCGAGGTGGTCACGTCCTCTGGCGCACGTAGGCGGATGGAGCGGAACAGGAAGCTGACGACTCCTGCTGTTCGTGACGCGTGCACTCTAGCTGCAGTTTATGAGAGAAAGGAGGATTCAGGGTGGTGCACAACTGTGGGAATAAAGGATATAGGTGAGCAAGGGAACCTGAGTACGCCGGCTTCGTCGAATCATCTACTGATGGTGGTGGCGGTCGATTATTCCGGCGAGAAATTTGAAGCCCCCCCCCCCCCCCCCCCCCCCCCCCCCCCCCCCCCCCCCCCCCCCCCCCCCCCCCCCCCCCCCCCCCCCCCCCCCCCCCCCCCCCCCCCCCCCCCCCCCCCCCCCCCCCCCCCCCCCCCCCCCCCCCCCCCCCCCCCCCCCCCCCCCCCCCCCCCCCCCCCCCCCCCCCCCCCCCCCCCCCCCCCCCCCCCCCCCCCCCCCCCCCCCCCCCCCCCCCCCCCCCCCCCCCCCCCCCCCCCCCCCCCCCCCCCCCCCCCCCCCCCCCCCCCCCCCCCCCCCCCCCCCCCCCCCCCCCCCCCCCCCCCCCCCCCCCCCCCCCCCCCCCCCCCCCCCCCCCCCCCCCCCCCCCCCCCCCCCCCCCCCCCCCCCCCCCCCCCCCCCCCCCCCCCCCCCCCCCCCCCCCCCCCCCCCCCCCCCCCCCCCCCCCCCCCCCCCCCCCCCCCCCCCCCCCCCCCCCCCCCCCCCCCCCCCCCCCCCCCCCCCCCCCCCCCCCCCCCCCCCCCCCCCCCCCCCCCCCCCCCCCCCCCCCCCCCCCCCCCCCCCCCCCCCCCCCCCCCCCCCCCCCCCCCCCCCCCCCCCCCCCCCCCCCCCCCCCCCCCCCCCCCCCCCCCCCCCCCCCCCCCCCCCCCCCCCCCCCCCCCCCCCCCCCCCCCCCCCCCCCCCCCCCCCCCCCCCCCCCCCCCCCCCCCCCCCCCCCCCCCCCCCCCCCCCCCCCCCCCCCCCCCCCCCCCCCCCCCCCCCCCCCCCCCCCCCCCCCCCCCCCCCCCCCCCCCCCCCCCCCCCCCCCCCCCCCCCCCCCCCCCCCCCCCCCCCCCCCCCCCCCCCCCCCCCCCCCCCCCCCCCCCCCCCCCCCCCCCCCCAAAAAGTTTTAAACAAGAACTCAAAAGGTTTTTAATTCTCATGAAAAATAAGATAATTTCACACAATCCATCACACAACAATCAAACAAACAATCCTCTTTATTTATTTAATATAACATTCCAAAATATAAAATTTTGGGATGTTACAAACCTACCACACTTAAAATGAATCTCGTCCTCGAGATTTAGAAAGGCTAGAAAGAAAAGGTTAGGGTTGGGGTCTCCTTGCAATTCCATTGATCATCATGAAGGTCTCGGGTGCTACCACACTTAAAATAAACTCATGCACCACCTCTATAGTGTTGACAACACATTTCTCCTCAAATTTCTTGTAATAACTCCTTCATTGATGCTCTCCTGTTAGAGGCATAACATTTCCTTCAATATCCTGGGTCTTTGCATCAAAATGAAATTCTTCCGAGACTGAATCTTCTCATCTGACAGGTCTAGCGCCAATGCTAAACAACTATCGAAAAATCTCATGGAGGTCTGCCATTACTGGTTCCCTGCAAGAAATGGGTCTTGGCTTCATTCTCACCGTGTAACCTACGATTGGCAACAGCTACCATGTACATGGGTTTATCATCATACCATTCTAAGGCTTAATCAAGGCTTCAATGGGCGTCGGCACTTTACTGTGGGTAAGTCACTCAGATTTACCATTCCAAATAACAAGAGCGAATGATAAGAGTAAGTCGTCATGGTGGCCAAGCCATGTCGCACCCAAATCATTACCCTGTATAAGGTTTAGTGAATCTCGCATCCTAACACTCGGGCATCCTCACAGGCATTGCAGATTTCTCTTGTCCATGAACTGGGTTCGAATAAATCCATCGATTCTGCAAGCCAAGCAGAAACAACTATCGTTTCACCAAAACCCTCTGGTTTTACGTATCCTCCTATGGAATAGCTATAACTTGATCGGTAGACGTTTCATGGATCCTTCATAATTCTTCCTTCAACAAGACTGTGCTTGTTCCTCGGTAAATCCTGGGCTTGTGGGTTATGGCCCACTACCACACTTGTATAGCTTTTACTCATCCTTGGAGTTACAACTGATCCATGTTCTCCGCTAATTCTCATACTACTTCATTTCCTTCATCTCCTTGTGGTAACCAACATAACAAAATCAAACTGCAACTTATTTTTGTCCAGCTCCTTTCTACGGATCAGCATGAACAACACGTTTCTTTCTCCTTTGACCCTGTGGTTTTATGAAATACTACCACACTTAAAATGAATTGTACTAATTCATCCATAGACCATATTTCTCATATCCTCGAAAATGGTCAAAATCTAAGAGAGTGGCAACTCTTACAATTCAACATGGCACTGATGATTCAACTTTATTGATCCATGAAATATTACATTCTCCAAGACTTCCATTACATAGGTCAACTCAACCTACTCATGAAAATAAAATTGCTTCCTACTACTTATTACTGATATCATAATCTCGACTAATCAGTTTTAGCTTTCTTTTGATCCGAACATTCCCTAGCATAATGTCCCACTTTATTACAACGAAAACAAATGGCTTCCGACTTGTCTCGAGGCTTCCTTGTGATTTTCTGTACTCCTTGGATTCTTGGCTTCTTGTCCGAACATTCATGGTAGTAGTGCCCTGAGTTCTTGCACCTTAAACATGTGATATGACTCAGGTCCTTCTCTGTAGAAATTGACTTATCATGGGGAGGTATTCGTTTTCTCTTCGGGGACTTCTTCGTTCCGATCAGAGCTTCTATTTCCTGTGGATCAAACTCCACTTCTTCTATCGGGAAGTATCCCAGATTCTCTTTTCTTTCCTTGGTGCAATACTGTGAAAAATGTCCTTTTTCTCCACATGAATAGCAGGCATTTGAATAAAATCTGATTAGGCCTTCTTCATCAGGGTCTTCAACATCGTCCTTCGTCACAGGTTCTTTCATACCTTCTCGGAGGGCTTCCTTCATTCCTTCCTTCTGCTTCCGAGTAGTTCATTGTACCACGGGATAAATGTGACACTGAGCAGGGTAGTGGTCAGTTCCTTCACATATGAAACATGTAACCTACCAGGTTGGGCATTCTTCGGCTGGGTGATTTTCTTCACAATGCAGGCATCCGTCCTTGTGTTCTTTATGGGTGTGTCCAATTTCTCCGCAAATCTTGCATGCACAAGGTTTCTTCATCAGCTTACTATCGTGAGACTTCCGGGTAAGACGAGACCTTAGCAGAGTCGTCTTGAATTGTTCCCAAGTCTTAGCTCCATTCCATCCTTGTATAGCTTGATGCATTTTCCACCATGTTGCGGCACTTCCTTCAAAGTATTGAAGAGCGTAGGGTACTTCATCCTTTCTTTCTACAAGGTTGATCCTCAGGTGATTCTCCATGTTACGAATCCATTGCTCAGTCTCCAACTGAGTCTTGGGTCCCGAGAATTTGAGTCCATCTTCATTCATCATCTATTGGGTCCAAGGGTTTTGGGATGAGATAGAGTTGGAGGGATAGAGAGGGATATAAACAATATAATTTTGAAAATAGGTTTTTATTTGTGGCTGTCGGAAAAACATCAAACAATGAAAGCTCACAAATCATTGCATCTAACGTGAGTATCTGTCAGAGGTTTTGGTCTTCTAAAGGCCATATATACATGGGGATTCTTCAGGGTCTTCGAAGTCTTCATTACTTCAGGTCTTCAATGCTCGGGAGCTTCCAATTCCTGATGCTTCTCCCATTTGAGGGCCTCTGCTACTCCTAGGTGGCACTCAGTTGATTTCCTCCGGGTGGTCAAAAAGGGAAAGGGTATATTCTAACTACTTGAGATAAAACTCCGAAAGGTTGAGAAGAAAGAGGTCTTTTTTTTTGAAGATATAATTTTTTAAGATAACCTGTCCTAGGTCTTTCCAGTTTCTAGGGTCATGTCCTACAGTCAACATGTGCTCTGATACCATTTCTGTAGCGACCCGACCTCAGACGGTCAAGTCTCTGTGTATCTGTGCTATCCCTGGATCGGTATTCTAGCACACACAGTACATCAATGTATATATCAAAGTGCAATCACATGTATAAGTAACGAAAAACTGATATATACCTTAAGAATCTCAGCGGAAACAGGCAAACGGGTGTGGAGTCCCATCAACGTCATCGGCAAGTTGAGTGTGGACCATAACCCTATCATATCACTTACTCGTCGGATAATACCTGCAACATAATATGTTGCAGCCGTGTAGGTCAGTACGTTGAATGTACTGGCAAGTCACACCATAAGAGATGAATAAATGTCCTATTTATACATGCAATATGGCTGGTGGATGGTTCTAAATTTAATTTTCATAAAGCTGATTTTTCCCTATCATGAAAAGAATATCATATTGTTACTACATACCCCCCCCCCCCCCCCCCCCCCCCCCCCCCCCCCCCCCCCCCCCCCCCCCCCCCCCCCCCCCCCCCCCCCCCCCCCCCCCCCCCCCCCCCCCCCCCCCCCCCCCCCCCCCCCCCCCCCCCCCCCCCCCCCCCCCCCCCCCCCCCCCCCCCCCCCCCCCCCCCCCCCCCCCCCCCCCCCCCCCCCCCCCCCCCCCCCCCCCCCCCCCCCCCCCCCCCCCCCCCCCCCCCCCCCCCCCCCCCCCCCCCCCCCCCCCCCCCCCCCCCCCCCCCCCCCCCCCCCCCCCCCCCCCCCCCCCCCCCCCCCCCCCCCCCCCCCCCCCCCCCCCCCCCCCCCCCCCCCCCCCCCCCCCCCCCCCCCCCCCCCCCCCCCCCCCCCCCCCCCCCCCCCCCCCCCCCCCCCCCCCCCCCCCCCCCCCCCCCCCCCCCCCCCCCCCCCCCCCCCCCCCCCCCCCCCCCCCCCCCCCCCCCCCCCCCCCCCCCCCCCCCCCCCCCCCCCCCCCCCCCCCCCCCCCCCCCCCCCCCCCCCCCCCCCCCCCCCCCCCCCCCCCCCCCCCCCCCCCCCCCCCCCCCCCCCCCCCCCCCCCCCCCCCCCCCCCCCCCCCCCCCCCCCCCCCCCCCCCCCCCCCCCCCCCCCCCCCCCCCCCCCCCCCCCCCCCCCCCCCCCCCCCCCCCCCCCCCCCCCCCCCCCCCCCCCCCCCCCCCCCCCCCCCCCCCCCCCCCCCCCCCCCCCCCCCCCCCCCCCCCCCCCCCCCCCCCCCCCCCCCCCCCCCCCCCCCCCCCCCCCCCCCCCCCCCCCCCCCCCCCCCCCCCCCCCCCCCCCCCCCCCCCCCCCCCCCCCCCCCCCCCCCCCCCCCCCCCCCCCCCCCCCCCCCCCCCCCCCCCCCCCCCCCCCCCCCCCCCCCCCCCCCCCCCCCCCCCCCCCCCCCCCCCCCCCCCCCCCCCCCCCCCCCCCCCCCCCCCCCCCCCCCCCCCCCCCCCCCCCCCCCCCCCCCCCCCCCCCCCCCCCCCCCCCCCCCCCCCCCCCCCCCCCCCCCCCCCCCCCCCCCCCCCCCCCCCCCCCCCCCCCCCCCCCCCCCCCCCCCCCCCCCCCCCCCCCCCCCCCCCCCCCCCCCCCCCCCCCCCCCCCCCCCCCCCCCCCCCCCCCCCCCCCCCCCCCCCCCCCCCCCCCCCCCCCCCCCCCCCCCCCCCCCCCCCCCCCCCCCCCCCCCCCCCCCCCCCCCCCCCCCCCCCCCCCCCCCCCCCCCCCCCCCCCCCCCCCCCCCCCCCCCCCCCCCCCCCCCCCCCCCCCCCCCCCCCCCCCCCCCCCCCCCCCCCCCCCCCCCCCCCCCCCCCCCCCCCCCCCCCCCCCCCCCCCCCCCCCCCCCCCCCCCCCCCCCCCCCCCCCCCCCCCCCCCCCCCCCCCCCCCCCCCCCCCCCCCCCCCCCCCCCCCCCCCCCCCCCCCCCCCCCCCCCCCCCTTCAAATTTCTCGCCGGAATAATCGACCGCCACCACCATCAGTAGATGATTCGACGAAGCCGGCGTACTCAGGTTCCCTTGCTCACCTATATCCTTTATTCCCACAGTTGTGCACCACCCTGAATCCTCCTTTCTCTCATAAACTGCAGCTAGAGTGCACGCGTCACGAACAGCAGGAGTCGTCAGCTTCCTGTTCCGCTCCATCCGCCTACGTGCGCCAGAGGACGTGACCACCTCGCCGTCGCCTCCTTCACGATTTCCTCATCGCTCTGCACACCTTCATGCACCTCCCCTTCGTCAGTAGTAGCGTCTGTAGCGTCGACCTCGACCCAAGCCGAGACGCGCCGCCCAAGTCCGGCGACCAACCACCTCTGATCGGTGAGCCTTTCCTTCGAAACTGCTCGATCTAACAACAGCGCTCGATCTGTTCTGTTAAAAAAAATTGAATGAATCGGCACCCACCTATTAGAACTTGACACGTGGCATCCTCTGTTAAATCCCGTAATCTGTTTTCAGAAAAATATCCAAACTTCGGAAAATCATATTTCCTAAACCGTATGTCCAAATTCGACAAATTTTATATCCCCAGATTCCTTGGAACATCTAGTTTATTATAAAAATTCGAGATCTCAGTTCTTGGCAAGTTAAAGTTTTGTTCTGTTTTAAATGTTAAATTGAGTACTTTTGCTATATCTTTTAATCTATAAATCATATAAAAATGTTTATTATATGAAAGTTCGACCTTAGGACATCACCTTTCTGTTGGAACTCATGGCATAATTTTTGCAGCAAGATTTAGTCACTGTTTTAACATCAACACCTTAATTTGACCTTCTCGATCATTTAATAACTTTTGACACGAAGTTAAATCTTTTAGATTGATCCCTAGAAAACCTCTCTGGTCATATGCCATCATCATACAAATTTGGACTTAGGAAATGTTACATAATTTTTTGTAACATAAACCTTATGGCATCAACTCCATCTATCATTTTCATTGGACCCAAGTCAAATATTCCAATCAAACCCAGTATAGACTTTGTTGTAGAACCTTGCCTCACAACTCTTCAACCCGTGATCTTCACTGTGACCCAACCCTAGAACAAAACCTATATCATATTTTCATTCTTGGTCTTATCTCAACCCGTAACCAAGTCCTAACAACTTATGTAGGAATGTTTTTATTTTTATTTTTTTTATTTGTATTGTAATTTGAGTATTTTATTTGGATCTTTATTTGGATGTTGTGGTGTGTAAAAGTACTTTCTTATATCGTTAGATATATCGTAACGAGAAGGAGAGACGACTCAATAGAATATTTCATCTTCATCAACAGTACAAGACAAGTTACATCTTGATCATGCCCTTTTATACCTATGTTTTATATATGCATTTACCCCCCCCCCCCCCCCCCCCCCCCCCCCCCCCCCCCCCCCCCCCCCCCCCCCCCCCCCCCCCCCCCCCCCCCCCCCCCCCCCCCCCCCCCCCCCCCCCCCCCCCCCCCCCCCCCCCCCCCCCCCCCCCCCCCCCCCCCCCCCCCCCCCCCCCCCCCCCCCCCCCCCCCCCCCCCCCCCCCCCCCCCCCCCCCCCCCCCCCCCCCCCCCCCCCCCCCCCCCCCCCCCCCCCCCCCCCCCCCCCCCCCCCCCCCCCCCCCCCCCCCCCCCCCCCCCCCCCCCCCCCCCCCCCCCCCCCCCCCCCCCCCCCCCCCCCCCCCCCCCCCCCCCCCCCCCCCCCCCCCCCCCCCCCCCCCCCCCCCCCCCCCCCCCCCCCCCCCCCCCCCCCCCCCCCCCCCCCCCCCCCCCCCCCCCCCCCCCCCCCCCCCCCCCCCCCCCCCCCCCCCCCCCCCCCCCCCCCCCCCCCCCCCCCCCCCCCCCCCCCCCCCCCCCCCCCCCCCCCCCCCCCCCCCCCCCCCCCCCCCCCCCCCCCCCCCCCCCCCCCCCCCCCCCCCCCCCCCCCCCCCCCCCCCCCCCCCCCCCCCCCCCCCCCCCCCCCCCCCCCCCCCCCCCCCCCCCCCCCCCCCCCCCCCCCCCCCCCCCCCCCCCCCCCCCCCCCCCCCCCCCCCCCCCCCCCCCCCCCCCCCCCCCCCCCCCCCCCCCCCCCCCCCCCCCCCCCCCCCCCCCCCCCCCCCCCCCCCCCCCCCCCCCCCCCCCCCCCCCCCCCCCCCCCCCCCCCCCCCCCCCCCCCCCCCCCCCCCCCCCCCCCCCCCCCCCCCCCCCCCCCCCCCCCCCCCCCCCCCCCCCCCCCCCCCCCCCCCCCCCCCCCCCCCCCGTACATTCAACGTACTGACCTACACGGCTGCAACATATTATGTTGCAGGTATTGTCCGACGAGTAAGTGATATGATAGGGTTACGGTCCACACTCAACTTGCCGATGGCGTTGATGGGACTCCACACCCGTTTGCCTGTTTTCGCTGAGATTCTTAAGGTATATATCAGTTTTTCATTACTTATACATGTGATTGCACTTTGATATATACATTGATGTACTGTGTGTGCTAGCACACCGATCCAGGGATAGCACAGATACACAGAGACTTGACCGTCTGAAGTCGGGTCGCTACATACATATATTTGGTCCACATGCAAGTGCGTTTGTGTTCTGACCCTTTCCCGCATTTTTTCGCCAAATTTATAAACAACAGACGAGCCGGACGCCGCAACCATCTGCGATCGGGTACGAAACAGACATGGTTCCCTAAGACTACCCGTGTGCCGCGCCCCTGCCCCTGTCACCCACATGATCATAGTAGATTGGGCTCCACGAGGCTTCCCTCCCCCTCTCGAAAATATCTACTCCCTCGCAATCTCGAAAATATGTACCCGCCTAGATGATTTTTCTGTTTGATAGCACACGTTTAGTATGTGTGGACCTTGTGCGATGTCTGTTACTCCCGCTCTGCTTCAATCAGTAGATCCAAATTTTCAGTAGCCCCTGCATTTTACTCCTGCCTGCATCCCTCGCAATCTCAAAAATATCTGCTCGGCTGGAGTGGTTTTCTGTTTGATAGCACACGATTATTATGTTTTAATCGTGTGTGATGTTTGCTACTCCCGCCCCACTCTGCTTCAATCCATTGATCCAAATTTTCGGTAACCCCGCCATTTTACTCCCGCCTAGTAAAATTTTCAGTACCCACGGCATTTTCTCAAACACCACCTTGGACCCCCTCCACACACACCCCAAATCCTTCGCTCAGCCCAAATCCCCCACTCACACACATACACACCACCCCTCCCTCGCTCGAAACCTAGCTAGGTCGCCGTCGCCGTTGCCGCCACTGCACCGCCTCCATCGTCAACCTCTGCCGGTCTGCCCATGCAGTTTACCCACCGATATACATACCCTCACCGCCCTGAGTTTCTTAGATGACGTCTGTGAAACGCCCCCTTTCCCACAGATCCCCATCCCCACCCCTCCCCCACTCCAGAGCATCGCAGCCTAAGCCCGGCTACGCTTCCCGGGAAGCTCGAGGAGCGAATGGCCCAAAAGAGCTTTACCGCGGCCTCTTCGCCCGATGTTGGCAAGGTGGCCGCCGAGGAAGCTGACGATGATGACTGGACCTGGACGGAGCCTTTCAATCAGCGGGCTAGAGTATTCTGGCATGTCGCGGATGCTGGCTACGACATCGAGGTCGTCGACAGTGACGGCTTGACGCGGGCTATGTCACAGGTTAAGTTGCCCACCCCCAGCCCTTCGGGTTCGACAGCCGTTGATCTCATCGACGGCCCTGCCGCTAATCTCCTGCGGCTCATTATGAACAATTTGCCATCCTTCATTGCCATGGAGCCCGTTTTGTCATTTCTGAAGGACACGTTCTGCGACACTGGCTTGGGATCCTTAGCTGGCAAGTCAGATCTCATCGACAACGACCACGAGGAGGAGCCAATCTGTGACAAGTGAGGAAACCCATGATTTGTTTTCTCGAACCCCTTTTGTAGTGAGAACATATCCAGTATTTATTGCTATATTGGTTGTTTGCATTACGCCTTGTTTATTTCTATGGTTTTTGGTTGTTTGGTTGTTTGTAGTTAGCATATGTCCAGTTTCAATTGCAATCTTTGGTTGTTCGTAGTATGCCTTGTTTATTTCAGCTATTCACAGTGTGATGTTCTATATGTGCTAGTATGAACTGTGCAGTTCAATTTCATCAATACCAATTTTAACAATAGCTCTATGAATGACTATATTTGGTCGCTGTTAACCATGTTGTACTCCCTCCAAATCTTTTTAGTTCGCATATAAGATTTGTCTAAAGTCAAGCCTTGTAAAGTTTGACCAACTTTATAGAAAAAATACCAACATTCACAATATGAAATCAATATCAGTAGATGTGTCATGGCTTAAATTTTCATATTGTATAACTTTAGCATGGTAGATGTTGATATTTTTTCATATAAATAAGGTCAAACTTTATGAAGTTTGACTTCAGACAATTCTTATATGCAGAGTAAAAAGGACTGACGGGCGTATTTAACACGCCTTTCCATTTGATTTAACAATGGCACTGTTTGGATTCTCTAACTTAGCTAGAGGTTAGAGTTAGTTTCTAGCTCATGACAGTTAAAAGGAAGAGAGAGAGATTGGTGGAATAGTTGATTGTATTGCTTGAGCCTCGTGGGCATATATATAGGAGTACATGGTCATCTTGGAGTACAAGTCAAGGTAGAATAAATCCTACACTATCCTACGTTTCCTAAATAACAATGATACTCAACAATGACTAACCCTAAACTAACTCTAGCCAAAGAGGTGTTTGGATGACAGTGTTAGATTGACAATAAATGCACTAGGAGAACTAGCCCCAATTAGCACCTCTTGGGTGGGATAGTTGTTTTGGGTGGGTTAGACGCAACTAGCTCAAACTAGCCCTCATGTTTGGATACTTTAGGGCTATTTGAGCCCAAACTAGCTCAAACTAACTCTAACCCATGGATCCAAATAGGGCCAATAACTAGTGTACTTAGACCTGCACAATACAAATTTGAATGACTATGTTTGCTTGTTTTTAAATTAGGCATGTTGTAGTTAATAACACACCTTTCCACTTCTTGTTTTTAAATATTAGATTTTAACAATTTGGTCTTGCACATGTAGGTCCTACTGTCAGAGGTTTTGACCCACTGTTCGACCATTTTTGCATATGGGGACATGAGTTGTCCATGAATATCAGTCAAGTCAAGAAACTTAGAAAGATTGTTAGGATAAAGAAATTAGCGACAAAAAACAACAAGATCTTTGTTAGCACAATGAAGAAGACATCAGTTCACTACAGGATGGTACTAACTGTTATACCTTGTCTTTTTAATTCCTTATCGCCATTTCAAATCTAGAGAAGATATTTTTGCATAACCTTGTTTTCAGGCCTTTTCAAAGCAGTTCACTGATAATTACCTCTCAAACCACCTGTATGGTCAGGAGGCGAGGAAGGTATTCATACAACACCCACGGTTCAATATTGAAGTCTTCCTGAAGAGGACGAAGGATGGACGGTCAATCATCCACAGGCACTGGCCTAAAGTTGCAAAGACCTTCAACATCAATGAAGGCTCAATATTCGCCTTCCGCTTTAGCAATTTTCTAGATGATATTCATCTGTCTATGTACCGTCTATGATGCTAATTTCGAAAGGTTATAGATGTTGCATGTGAAACTTGGTGCTGGTGCAGTTGTGTAATGGGGTAGTGAGTGCTGAAGCTATATGATGTTGTACTCTGATATATTTCAATTATGAAATCCTGCTTCCTTAATACAAAAATGAAATATATTGTGTGCTTAATATGAAATGTCAATTAGATTAATAAATGGATTATTAATAATAGGCTAATTAGCCTGCTAGTCGGGTTTATATTGCAAATGGTGATTGAGAAAACACCGTGGGCGATGACCTCAGACAACACACACAGTTTCTAGGAATAAAACGTGTTGGATCAATGAACAATCGCACACGACTTCCTCTTGAAAACTATTTGCGTTATGCCACCATGCCCCCCCCCCCCCCCCCCCCCCCCCCCCCCCCCCCCCCCCCCCCCCCCCCCCCCCCCCCCCCCCCCCCCCCCCCCCCCCCCCCCCCCCCCCCCCCCCCCCCCCCCCCCCCCCCCCCCCCCCCCCCCCCCCCCCCCCCCCCCCCCCCCCCCCCCCCCCCCCCCCCCCCCCCCCCCCCCCCCCCCCCCCCCCCCCCCCCCCCCCCCCCCCCCCCCCCCCCCCCCCCCCCCCCCCCCCCCCCCCCCCCCCCCCCCCCCCCCCCCCCCCCCCCCCCCCCCCCCCCCCCCCCCCCCCCCCCCCCCCCCCCCCCCCCCCCCCCCCCCCCCCCCCCCCCCCCCCCCCCCCCCCCCCCCCCCCCCCCCCCCCCCCCCCCCCCCCCCCCCCCCCCCCCCCCCCCCCCCCCCCCCCCCCCCCCCCCCCCCCCCCCCCCCCCCCCCCCCCCCCCCCCCCCCCCCCCCCCCCCCCCCCCCCCCCCCCCCCCCCCCCCCCCCCCCCCCCCCCCCCCCCCCCCCCCCCCCCCCCCCCCCCCCCCCCCCCCCCCCCCCCCCCCCCCCCCCCCCCCCCCCCCCCCCCCCCCCCCCCCCCCCCCCCCCCCCCCCCCCCCCCCCCCCCCCCCCCCCCCCCCCCCCCCCCCCCCCCCCCCCCCCCCCCCCCCCCCCCCCCCCCCCCCCCCCCCCCCCCCCCCCCCCCCCCCCCCCCCCCCCCCCCCCCCCCCCCCCCCCCCCCCCCCCCCCCCCCCCCCCCCCCCCCCCCCCCCCCCCCCCCCCCCCCCCCCCCCCCCCCCCCCCCCCCCCCCCCCCCCCCCCCCCCCCCCCCCCCCCCCCCCCCCCCCCCCCCCCCCCCCCCCCCCCCCCCCCCCCCCCCCCCCCCCCCCCCCCCCCCCCCCCCCCCCCCCCCCCCCCCCCCCCCCCCCCCCCCCCCCCCCCCCCCCCCCCCCCCCCCCCCCCCCCCCCCCCCCCCCCCCCCCCCCCCCCCCCCCCCCCCCCCCCCCCCCCCCCCCCCCCCCCCCCCCCCCCCCCCCCCCCCCCCCCCCCCCCCCCCCCCCCCCCCCCCCCCCCCCCCCCCCCCCCCCCCCCCCCCCCCCCCCCCCCCCCCCCCCCCCCCCCCCCCCCCCCCCCCCCCCCCCCCCCCCCCCCCCCCCCCCCCCCCCCCCCCCCCCCCCCCCCCCCCCCCCCCCCCCCCCCCCCCCCCCCCCCCCCCCCCCCCCCCCCCCCCCCCCCCCCCCCCCCCCCCCCCCCCGCAATCGCACTAGACGAGCGAAAATCAATCTTGGCTGCTAGAAAGGATGGCAAGTGTGGCAAATAATCAACGACTTTCCATTTTGCCCTCAAAAGGCTTCCCGATCTTTAACTCAAAAAGGTCCACATTAAGCCGATCACCTCTTTATGCTATCATGTTCCAAAAAACTAGCAGAGGGAACATTACTTCTTACGTTGTCGGAATCAAGCTGACCCCCAGCCTCACAAGCCGCACCGGGGTTATCATCATCATATCTCCAACGATGGACACAACTGGCAAAACTGATGTTGACTGAATGTTTACACTAGCTAAGCAGGGTGTGGTGTGGTTTTATTGTCTGGATTTAATACAAACAGCATTATAGTGTGCATACATTGCTTAACTAGATTTAATTATTTCAAGTAATCAAGTAGTTAGATAGTTGCAACGTGATGATGTTTGCTCACTTTACATGAATTATTTCTAGTAACGAACAAAGATTAATGATTAGATGCTAGTCTGCTAAAGGTTTCTTATACACATGCATCCATTTCTCCTAGGGCCATGCTACTAAAATAAACATAAATGGTAGCAGGAACTAGAGAAAAATAATAGTAGAACATATTTGTGTTGGAAATCACAGATAAAATTGTAGCATTTGCCCGATTGATTAGACATGAGAACACTAAATTAATCACAAGCACTCTTGGACGCACTGCAGCTAAACTAGTACTAGGTAGTCAGGCAGCGTCAACTGAGGTAGTAGTGTCGTGCAGCATACATGTGACGGAGAAGTGGCACATGGTGAGCTTGGTGAGGCACTTGAGGCCGGCAATCTCGACGAACATGGAGCAGGCGGAGGGCCTGGACGGATTCTCGCTGTTATCCCGCGACTTGGCGTCGGCATCTCATCTCTGCCATAACAAACCCATTAGATGGATCGAGTGGCACCACGACATGATTTTCTTAAGGAAGGTCATACGTCTCCAACGTATCTATAATTTTTTATTGTTCCATGCTGTTATATTATCAATGTTGGATGTTTTACAATCATTTTATAGCAACTTTATATCATTTTTTGGGACTAACCTATTGACATAGTGCCCAGTGCCAGTTGCTGTTTTTTGCTTGTTTTTTACTTCGTAGAAAATCAATACCAACCGGAGTCCAAACGCAGCGAAACTTTTTGGTGATTTTTCTTGGACCAGAAGATACCTGTTGGGCCAAAGAAGTACCAGAGGGGGGCTCCAAGGGGAGCACCACCCACCAGGGCGCGCCTGGGGGCCCAGGCGTGCCCAGGTGGGTTTTGCCCACTTCGGCCGCCTCTCGCACCGCCTCTTTGCTCTATAAATACCCTGGACGTCCAAAAACCCTAGGGGATTCAACAAAAAACAATTCCAGCCGCCGCAAGTTCTAGAAACCACAGATCCAATCTAGACACCATCACGGAGGGGTTCATCATCCTCATTGGTGCCTCTCCGATGATGCGTGAGTAGTTCATTGTAGACCTACGGGTCCGTAGTTAGTAGCTAGATGGCTTCCTCTCTCTCTCTTTTGATTCTCAATACAATGGTCTCTTGGAGATCTATTTGATGTAACTCTTTTTGCGGTGTGTTTGTTGGGATCCGATGAACTTTGAGTTTATGATCAGATCTATGTTTTTATCCATGAAAGTTATTTGAGTCATTTGATCTCTTATATGCATGATTACTTATAGCCTCGTATTTCTTCTTTGAATCTTTGGTTTAGTTACGCCGACTAGATCGATTTTTCTTGCCATGGGAAGAGGTGCTTTGTGATGGGTTCGATCTTACGGTGCTCAATCCCAGTGACAGAAGGGGAAATGACATGTATGTATCGTTGCTATTAAGGATAACAAGATGGGGTCTATTCCTACATGAATAGATCTTGTCTACATCATGTCATCATTCTTATTGCATTACTCCGTTTCTCCATGAACTTAATACACTAGATGCATGCTGGATAGCGGTCGATGTGTGGAGTAATAGTAGTAGATGCAGGCAGGAGTCGGTCTACTAATCTTGGACGTGATGCCTATATAATTACCATTGCCTGGATATTGTCATAATTATTTGAAGTTCTATCAATTGCCCAACAGTAATTTGTTTACCCACCGTATGCTATTTTTCTCGAGAGAAGCCACTATGACATCTACGGCCCCGGGTCTATTTCTCCATCATATAGTTTCGGATCTATATTGCTATTTGCCTTTTTATTTATTTACATCTTTTATTTTTAGATCTATTAATCCAAAAACCCAAAAATATCTTCCTGCAATTTATTGTTATTTATTTTATCTCGCATTCCCGCGAGATCTATTTATCCGATCTACTACAAATTTATCTATCTCTTTACCCGGGAGGAATTGACAACCCCTCTTTTACATCGGGTTGCAAGTATTTGTTCTTTGTGTGCAGGTGCCGTTCACGTAGTGTTGCGTGGTTCTCCTACTGGTTCGATAACCTTGGTCTCATCACTGAGGGAAATACCTACCGTAGCTGTGCTGCATCATCCCTTCCTCTTTGGGGAAATACCGATGTAGTTCAAGCCGCATCAGAAGGGTGACATATCTCCAACGTATCTATAATTTTTGCTTGTTCCATGCTGTTATATTATCATTCTTGGATGTTTTACAATCATTTTATAGCAACTTTATATCATTTTTTGGGACTAACCTATTGACATAGTGCCTAGTGCCAGTTGCTGTTTTTTGCTTGTTTTTTTACTTCGCAGAATATCAGTACCAAACGGAGTCCAAACGCAGCGAAACTTTTTGGAGATTTTTTTTTGGACCAGAAGACACAACATGGGCCAAAGAAGTACCAGAGGGGAGGCCCGAGGTGGGAACGACCCACCAGGGCGCGCCTAGGAGCCCAGGCGCACCCAGGGGGGTTGCGCCCCCCTTGGTGGCCTCTCGCACCGCCTCTTCGCCCTATAAATCCTCAAATATTCCAGAAACCCTAGGGGAGTCGACGAAACACAATTCCAGTCGCCGCAAGTTCCAGAACCACAAGATCCAATCTAGACACCATCACAGAGGGGTTCATCATCCTCATTGGTGCCTCTCCGATGATGCGTGAGTAGTTCATCATAGACCTACGGGTCCGTAGGTAGTAGCTAGATGGCTTCCTCTCTCTCTCTCTCTCTCTCTCTCTCTCTCTCTCTCTCTTTTGATTCTCAATACAATGGTCTCTTGGAGATCTATTTGATGTAACTCTTTTATGCGGTGTGTTTGTTGGGATCCAATGAACTTTGAGTTTATGATCATATCTATATCCATGAATATTATTTGAGTCTTCTTTTGATCTCTTATATGCATGCTTATTTATAGCCTCGTATTTCTTCTTTGAATCTTTGGTTTAGTTAGGCCAACTAGATCGATTTTTCTTGCCATGGGAAGAGGTGCTTTGTGATGGGTTCGATCGTGCGGTGTTCTTTCCCAGTGACAGAAGGGGCAGCAAGACACGCATGTATCGTTGCTATTAAGGATAACAAGATGGGGGCTATTTCTACATGAATAGATCTCGTCTACATCATGTCATTGTTCTTATTGCATTACTCCGTTTCTCCATGAACTTAATACACTAGACGCATGCTGGATAGCGGTCGATGTGTGGAGTAATAGTAGTAGATGCAGGCAGGAGTCGGTCTACTAATCTTGGACGTGATGCCTATTAATGATCATTGCCTTGGATATTGTCATAATTATTCAATTTTCTATCAATTGCCCAACAATAATTTGTTTACCCACCATGTGCTATTTTCTTGAGAGAAGCCACTAGTGAAATCTACAGCCCCTGGTCTATTCTTTATCATATTTGCTTTGAGATCTATTTTTATTTGCTTTTGTTTTCAGATCTATTATTCCAAAAACCCAAAAATACCTTGCTGCACTTTTTGTTACTTATTTTATTTTGCGTTTTATCAAGATTTATTTATCCAATCTACACAATTTTTATCCCGTCAACTTGATAATTTCTGGCGCCGTTACCCGAAGAGGGATTGACAACCCCTCATACGCGTCGGGTTGCAAGTATTTGTTCTTTGTGTGTAGGTACCGTTTACATAGTGTTGCTTGGTTCTCCTACTGGATTGATACCTTGGTTTCATAACTGAGGGAAATACCTACCGTAGCTGTGCTGCATCATCCCTTCCTCTTTGGGGAAATACCGACGTAGTTCAAACAACATCAAAAGGAATTTCTGGCGCCGTTGCTGGGGAGACATCATCAACATCTATCAGGTTCCTAATCACAAATCTCATCTCCTTGCAATTTACATTATTTACCATTTGCCTCTCATTTTCATCTCCACCACTTCACAAAAATTAGCCGTTTTATTCGCCCTCTTTTTCGTTCGCCGTTTTCTAGTTAGATCACTTATTTGGTTGAACTTGTCACCATGAGTGACTTTGGTATGGCAGAAACAGATGATGGCCCAACTCCTAAAACTGGACGATCTGGCAATCTGGATGCTAAAACTTTTGTTTTGGGGCAAGGGAACGTTATGTGAAAAGAACATATCCAAGAATTTTTCAATAGTGTTGGAAATTTGACTCTTGATGATACTCCTATACTTAAAAGAACTAAATCTTATGCGGAAGCTATTTCAGCACTAGTTCTGAAACTTGAAAATAGATTTATCCGTACCCACCCTACCTTGCAGAGATTGTTTTATGAGCTACCAGTTATAAAGGATCCTAAAGCAAAAAAAGTTAGCTACCCTTATTCTTATGAATGAATTTGACTACATAGTACGAGAAGCTAGGGAAATTTTTGATTTTTATGGTATGAGCCATGAAAAACCGGTGATAAATGAGATCCTTTATAATAGTGATTATATGTTGAGACATTTGCTTGGAAATAATTAAAAATTTTATGAGAATCTTAAAAAGGAAATCCCCGTTTTAGATATAATCCAACAAGTTTTCAATGATGTTAATCAACAATATTCTTGGATCGTTGCCGGAAATCAAAGGGGATACGTAGATGGGCAACTTGATAATGCTAAAGTTTCTATGGATAATGTGTTTCAAGTTATTTTAGCAAAACCTCCTGACAAGAACACATCCACGGAAAATAAGAAGAAAGATGACAATACTTGAATCTATGCATTATGCCTAGCTAGGGGCATAAAACGATAGCGCTTGTTGGGAGGCAACCCAATGAATAAAATTTATTTTTGCCTTTTTATTTTTGTTCTTGAGTGTTCACACAATTATGCCTCTGTTATGATTGTGTTTTTTATGTTTTAATTAGTATTTATGCCAAGTAAAACTTTGGGATAGCTTTGGTGATAGTTGATTTGATCCTGTTGAAAAACAGAAACTTTTGCGTCCAGTAACAGAATTGTTTAAATTCACAGAAGCGACACAAAATTTTGAATTTTTTACACAAGATTGACATACAAATCTACCCAGTTTTCCGAATTTTCCAGAATAGTTGGAGTTAGAAAAGTATGATAACAATTCACATCTTTACAGATTGTTCTATTTTTGACAGATTCTGTTTTCTTTGCATTGTGTGCTTATTTTGATGAATCTATGGATTGTATCGGGGGGTATAAGCCATGGTAAAGTTAGAATACAGTATATATAATGCAATAAAAAAATTGAATGGGTTTGCTATGGTACTTAAAGTAAAGATTGGTTTTCTTATACTAATGGATCTCACGAAGGTTTTGTTAAGTTTTGTGTGATTAAAGTTTTAAGGTTTTGGGTGAGATCGCGATGGATGAAGGAATAAGGAGTGAAAAGAGCCTAAGCTTGGGGATGCCCCATGACACCCCAAGTTAATATTCAAGGAGAACCAAACAACTAAGATTGGGGATGTCCCGGAAGGCATCCCCTCTTTCTTCTAACGACCATCGGTATTTTACTTGGAGCTACATTTTTATTCGTCACATATCATGACTTTTACTTGGAGCGTCTTGTATTATATGAGTCTTTGATTGTTTTGCTTTGTAGTTTGTCACAAGTATCCTTGCTGGACACTCCTATTTGAGAGAGCCAAAATTATGGTATAATTTGTTAGAATTGCTCTTTATGCTTCACTTAAAAAAATTTGAGCTATGGAATTGCTCTAGTGCTTCACTTATATCTTTTTGAGCACGATGTGCTTTAATAATTTTTGAAGAAATGCTCTCATGCTTCACTTAGATTAATTTAAGAGTTAGTAAATTTTTGAAGAAATTCTCTCATGCTTCACTTATATTATTTTGAGAGACGAAAAAATTTATGCTCATGTTCTTCACTTAGATTTATTTGGGCTTGTCAAAAGCAATTGCAATATATGAAACTAGTCACAAAGTGATAGATATTCAAGAGGGATATATTAAAAACTTTCATTAAGATCACTGGACAAAATAAACTTGATTCTTTGTAACAGTTTTGAGATATGATGATAGTGATATGTGAGTCATGTTGGTGAGTAATTATGATGATAGTGATATGTGAGTCATGTTGGTGAGTAATTATGCTTTAGTAAGAATATTAGTGTTAAGGTTTGTGATTCCCTATGCAAGCACGAAAGTCAATAGTTATGCAATGAAATTATATCCTACTTGTGGTGCATTATTCGGTGCTAGTTATGCTTAATGCTCGCTTATGTGATTTTTTGTTTCCTGGTTGGTTGCTTCTCAATCTTTTTGCTAGCATCCACTTGTACTAAGTAGAAATACTACTTGTGCATCCAACTTCTTTAAACCCAGTTTTGCCACATGAGTCCACCATACCTACCTATATGGGGTATTTCCATGCCGTTCTAAGCAAATTTGTATGTGCCATCTCTAATTTTCAAAATAAATTTTCCCCCCCCCCCCCCCCCCCCCCCCCCCCCCCCCCCCCCCCCGTGGCCAATATTTTTCATGCTAGATGTGTTATTCTCAAGATGAGTGTTTATTCACTTGTTATTGCACGAGAGTACGATAGTAATAGGGATGCCCAGTCCCGAAATGAAAAAGAAATTTACTTTATGTTGTCAAATAATAAATTCCTGGGAAAGTGTTGGTATGGACGGTACCCGTGGATACGGCTAGCCATGGAATGTGAAAGAATGGTGGAAAAAGGAATAAACTTTATTTTCTGTTTGGCAACCGCCTATGATATATCTAGCATGGAAAGTGTTAGGAATTACTCGGTCATTTTCATTGACGGGAAAAGTATGCCTCTCAAAAATTTTTATCTCTCAATTTAAGCTTTGAGCTCTGGCACCTACAAATCCCTACTTCCCTCTGCGACGGCCCTATCTATTTACTTTATGCAATTTTTATTTTTATTTGAGTCTCCATCTTCTCTTATAAAGCACCAACTAAGGGGCACTATGATCATACTTGAGCATAGGATGTAGCTAATATGCGAGTGTGTTTCATGAATGGATCAATGATTGAGCATGCCCCCCCCCCCCCCCCCCCCCCCCCCCCCCCCCCCCCCCCCCCCCCCCCCCCCCCCCCCCCCCCCCCCCCCCCCCCCCCCCCCCCCCCCCCCCCCCCCCCCCCCCCCCCCCCCCCCCCCCCCCCCCCCCCCCCCCCCCCCCCCCCCCCCCCCCCCCCCCCCCCCCCCCCCCCCCCCCCCCCCCCCCCCCCCCCCCCCCCCCCCCCCCCCCCCCCCCCCCCCCCCCCCCCCCCCCCCCCCCCCCCCCCCCCCCCCCCCCCCCCCCCCCCCCCCCCCCCCCCCCCCCCCCCCCCCCCCCCCCCCCCCCCCCCCCCCCCCCCCCCCCCCCCCCCCCCCCCCCCCCCCCCCCCCCCCCCCGTCCATGCTACAAAAGAAAAGAATATGTGATGAACATGTTAGGCAGCATTCCACATAAAAAATTCTGTTTTTATCATTTACCTACTCGAGGACGAGTAGGAATTAAGCTTGGGGATGCTGATACATCTCCAACATATCTATAAGTTTTGCTTGTTCCATGCTGTTATATTATCATTCCTGGATGTTTTACAATCATTTTATAGCAAACTTTATATCATTTTTTGGGACTAACCTATTGACATAGTGCCTAGTGCCAGTTGCTGTTTTTTGCTTGTTTTTTTACTTCGCGGAATTTAAGTACCAAATGGAGTCCAAACGTAGCAAAACTTTTTGGAGATTTTTTTTGGACCAGAAGACACCACATGGGCCAAAGACGTACCAGAGGGAAGGCCCGAGGTGGGCACAACCCACCAGGCCCGAGGTAGGCAGTAGCTAGATGGCTTCCTCTCTCTCTTTTGACTCTCAATACAATGGTCTCTTGGAGATCTATTTGATATAACTCTTTTTTGCGGTGTGTTATCCGATGAACTTTGAGTTTATGATCAGATCTATATCCATGAATATTATTTGAGTCTTCTTTTGATCTCTTATATGCATGCTTATTTATAGCCTCGTATTTCTTCTTCAAATCTTTAGTTTAGTCAGGCCAACCAGATCAATTTTTCTTGCCATGGGAAGAGGTGCTTTGTGATGGGTTCGATCGTGCGGTGTTCTTTCCCAGTGACAGAAGGGGCAGCAAGACACGCACGTATCGTTGCTATTAAGGATAATAAGATGGGGGTATTCCTACATGAATAGATCTCGTCTACATCATGTCATCATTCTTTTTGCATTACTCCGTTTCTCCATGAACTTAATACACTAGACGCATGCTGGATAGCGGTCGATGTGTGGACTAATAGTAGTAGATGCAGGCAGGAGTCGGTCTACTAATCTTCGACGTGACGCCTATATATTGATCATTACCTTGGATATCGTCATAATTATTCAATCTTCTATCAATTGCCAACAGTAATTTGTTTACCCACCGTGTGCTATTTTCTTGAGAGAAGCCACTACCCCCCCCCCCCCCCCCCGGGTCTATTCTTTATCATATTTGCTTTGAGATCTATTTTTATTCGCTTTTGTTTTCATATATATTATTCCAAAAACCCAAAAATACCTTGCTGCACTTTTTTGTTACTTATTTTATTTCGCGTTTTATCGAGATCTATTTATCCAATCTACACAATTTTTATCCCGTCAACTTGACAATTTCTGGCACCGTTACCCGAAGAGGGATTGAGAACCCCTCATACGCGTCGGGTTTCAAGTATTTGTTCTTTGTGTGCAGGTACCATTTACATAGTGTTGCTTGGTTCTCCTACTGGATTCGGATTGATACCTTAGGTTCATAACTGAGGGAAATACCTACCGTAGATGTGCTGCATCATCCCTTCCTCTTTGGGGAAATACCGACGTAGTTCAAGCGACATCAAAGGGTTAGATGGAGAAAAGGCGTGCTCATACAGAGCTAGGCAGCAGGCACAACAAGTATGGCCGGGCATCGAAGACACGGCGTGGCCGCTTGATGAGACACGATCTTGATGCCGCTCACCGGTAAAGCATGCCTAGCTAGACACCGTGTGAGGAGAAAGGAGGAGGGGAAGTGGTGGCGCTTAGTCAAGGAGTTCCTCTGATCAAAGAGGTAGTATGTATCACAGGATCATACCTTTATAGAGAGGGTTGGCCAAGATGGATGGGATGGCGATCCACGTGGGGCACGTGATAGCCAATGGGAATGGAGCGGGAGGAAGGGAGGAGGCCCCCCCCCCCCCCCCCCCCCCCCCCCCCCCCCCCCCCCCCCCCCCCCCCCCCCCCCCCCCCCCCCCCCCCCCCCCCCCCCCCCCCCCCCCCCCCCCCCCCCCCCCCCCCCCCCCCCCCCCCCCCCCCAAGTTGTTATGTTTCCTAACTACTAATAGGCAAGCAGTCCCTCCCTCAAATAAAGCCTGGTAGGTAGGTATAGGTAGTTTCCGTTTATTTCCTAGCTATTTTTTAGTAATCAATCCCTAATCACCTCCCTTGTCACTCTTAACAAACCTTCCTAGCTAGCTACATCGTCATCACGTGATAAAGTAAAGACGTGGGGTCCGCGGTCTGCCTCTACAAGGTTGGATGGAAATTAATCCAGCGCATGCAGTAATTTAGGTAGTCAGGGGAACTGGATCCCTGGTCTGGTGCTTGTACGCTGTAGAAAGGAGGGCACCACAAAGTTAATGGGGATCATACGACACTGGAAATGTTTTTGAATTTTGAGATAAATGTGTTACTGCCATCCCACTCCATGTAATATTGCCATATCATCCAGATTTAGCACATATTGAAGTCATTTATGTGTTACTGCATGCGCTGGATTAATCAACTGACTAACATATGGGAAAAAAAGACACGACTTATTGATTGTTTGTGATGTATAAAGATCTCTCGGTGATTTTTGCTATTCCTACACCTCCCCCATCATGTTCACTGCGTAGCTGAGTGTGGCTTGAGAAATGGCATTGATTGCCACTCTCTCAGTACCACTTCTCTTGCTCACCCCCTATTTCCTACTCTTACACTATGCTACGGACAGAGTTGTGTTGGTGCGGCAACATGGCACTGAAAAAGTGACGACGCTTAATTATATGGATGGCTGATCCAAGAGCTAAAGGCTCGGTGCTCTCTGTTTTCTGAATTCCGTGTGGAGTCCAACCTAATGTGATGTGTGCGGCGACGATAGAACTAAAGATGATAGCATTAGCATACTAGGTAGGTGGCAAATTGAGGTAAACATCCATACCTTCAGGCTTCAGGAATCCAACAGCTCCATCCATGTTCAAATAATTGTCAAGGATTCCAAATGGTTGATGGTTGCCAACCAAATAATCCATCCTTACATACATACAAACAAACACAACACCACGTCAGGTAAAGAAAGGCCAGTCAGTTTCTAGTGGTAAATTTGAATGCTTTTCAAAATTCATCACACACATATGATTCATCAGCAAGCATCCATCCATGTTTACTAATTGTGAAAAAGGAGAACAAGCAACAACAAGATGAGCCAAATAATAAATCCTCTACTCTGCTTGCTCACGTCACATGCATAAAAACATCACACTACTCCACTTTCTTTTTCTCTGTCTCTCTCTTTCGAAGTGGTAAATAAGCAAGCAAGCGCTAAGTAATCTCATACATACACATATTTTCATGCACCAGTTATTATATAAACATTGAATGAGCTGACGTCCACTTTTTCTTTCATGGAGAATTAACTAATTGAGCCAGCCAACCAAAAAAAGCACATTCATTCAACCAATCCAAAAAACACACAAAGGCATTTTTTGGACTCACTCCAGATCAATGTTGGGAATTAATATATTCACTGGATAAAGATTCCAAATCAGGGAGCCCCCCCCCCCCCCCCCCCCCCCCCCCCCCCCCCCCCCCCCCCCCCCCCCCCCCCCCCCCCCCCCCCCCCCCCCCCCCCCCCCCCCCCCCCCCCCCCCCCCCCCCCCCCCCCCCCCCCCCCCCCCCCCCCCCCCCCCCCCCCCCCCCCCCCCCCCCCCCCCCCCCCCCCCCCCCCCCCCCCCCCCCCCCCCCCCCCCCCCCCCCCCCCCCCCCCCCCCCCCCCCCCCCCCCCCCCCCCCCCCCCCCCCCCCCCCCCCCCCCCCCCCCCCCCCCCCCCCCCCCCCCCCCCCCCCCCCCCCCCCCCCCCCCCCCCCCCCCCCCCCCCCCTCTTCTCTTCTCTTCTTCGGCAAACAACATCTTCTTGAGTCCTACAGAGGAGAGGAGTAGACAACACCCACTTGTACTGCATACAAAACATCCAGCATTGCTACAAGCTCCATCCAACCGCCTTGTCGCCCTCCGCAAGATCAAACTTCCCCGTCCTCATCATCAAGTCAGGCCCCGCCCTGGATAGAGAGCAAGTAATTAATTAGTGGTCGATGAGCTTGTCCAGATTTCCAAAAGATGTGTTACTCTAAAGAATCAAAATTAATATAGAACCAAAGCAATAGTAGTATACGGTCAAGCAAACAGCGGTAGTTGATCAGAGCAACAACAAGACCATACAGGAGCAATGCTAGCAAGTAAGGATCAAAGGTCCTGACTAAGCCAGCCAATCCATTTAATAGCAAAATCATCAACATCGCATCAACCAGGGACAGTGAATCATCGAAAGCCAACAGACCAACCCTATACATAGCACTACTTCTAGTCCTAGATGGTTATGAAGTAGTGACTCCCTCTAATTTTTTCACTTTAGTCTCTGATGAGAACCAACCAGCTCCTAGTTTACTTTGCCAATCTTACTATGTGATTTGGTTCAAAGAATATGGTTGTTGCAGTCAAAAGAAAGAAACAACTAGCCAGGCAAAGAACAACATATTGGATCAGGGCTTGGAATTGGAGGTTGCAATAACTGGCTACACAGGGAAAGGGCATAAAACTTGTTCTAGGCAGCATGTATACATTCAACTAAAATAAAACCCTAGAAGTGGATGAACACCAGCAAATGAGTTGTGTGCAACATTTTCAGTTATAATCTAGACAACAAAGATAGCAAGCTAAGGAATCAATATATTGCCTTGGGAGCACTTGGCATGAATAGGGCATCACAACCAAACCAAACTACCACAAACACCAGCTTTGGCTCCATGGCCAGCACACAAAGTGACCATAGCTTGAAGGCAGAGCACGACAGAGGGGCAATACGGAGGACTTACCCGTCAGAGTTTGTAGCCGATGCCGAACATCACCGCCGCGGCACAACGAATTCGCCTCGTCACATGGGTGCAACCCACATAAGGACGACAATGCCTAGTCATCCCAAGGGCACACAGGTCTGCTCGGAATGATTGCTCCTAGGTTTTTATTCTTGTTTAAGATGCTCTCCTGATATATTCAAAGAACCGAATTAGGTCTCTCTAATGGAAAAAGGGTGCTGGCTAAATAAGTGAAAATAAGTCAAAAGTCTCTTCTCCTTATCAGTTTTATTTCTGCCTACACATACACATGATTCATAGAAAACACTGGACATATAACACTAGAGAATTTTTCCTTGCACTAAAGCACGTCACAATAATACAAATGACTGATTCCTAGATATGAATACAACTTGTTCTATCAATACACATCAGCACAACACCAATAGGTGAGCATTTTTTTCAATTTAACAAATCAAAATCCTAGCATAAGTAAGGAGCCTATCAAAACTAAACATGGACCATTGTCAGACCATTTCATGGGTATCACTGCTGGTGGGAAATCAGGAAAAAGAGACCCCAAACAATACCAACTGCTCCTATGCAAGAGCAGATTTATAACAGTTAGCTAGTTCAAGTACAAATAGATAAGGCCCATCTTATATCAGTGAGCTAGCATTGAGAAATGATGGCAACAAATAAACAAATGTTTATACAACATTGCTATTGGAAATACAAACGTTGGATCTGGGACGCACCGAGCAATGATGGCAAATGGAGTGAGAAAAGGCAAGGGAAAGAAGACTCACCAAGCACTGTTCAAGATCCATCTCATCGGTAACATCATAAGTCTCCTGTTACAAAACAGGACTCTAGTCCATTATCACTCCCCAGAAGCATCCTATATAAATATATGACATATCATGGAAAGCAAACCTAATTTCTAACTATTGGTTTGTGTTTCTAGTACACAAGAGTCATGTGTGCAGCCTATCAGGAATAAGGATTCTTATACCTTTTGAGAAAAAGGTTATATATAGTGCAACACAGGAAAATACAAAAGTTGGATCATGAATGCATCGCATTGGAGCAGAGAGTGAGAAAAGGCTAGTGAAAGGAAGACTCACCTTGCACTGTTCAAGATGCATCACATTGGTGTCCTCACTAGGCCAGGGTTTATTCTCCTTTTCAGGAAAAAGACCAACATCCTTGCTAGTCTCCTATTACAAAACAGGCTCTGGCTTATTAGCACTCCCGAAAATTGGGTTATCCTATAGATATCACATATTATGGAAAGCAAACCTAATTTCTCATTATTGGTTTTTTTCCAGTGAAAAAAACAGATGTGCAACCTAGAAAGAATCAGGATGCTTATATCTTTTGAGCAGAAAGGTTATACAAAATTGCAAAGGGAAATACAAACACCGGATCCGGGATGCATCGAGCAAAGACGGAGTAGAGAGTGAAAAAGGCAAGTGAAAGGAAGACTCACCATGCACTGTTCAGGATGCATTTCATTGGCAGCACTTCATACACTCGGATACTTGCCGATGGCCAAGCCTACGAGTTTGGCAATCGTGGTGTTGCCTGTTTCTTAGGCATGTCCATGGCCTTCATATAGCACTTCTTCCACTCGGTCATTCACCGACGTGGCTCTTGTGCATGGTATGAATCATGCTCCATGGCTCCGGTCAACTATGGTATGGTGCAACAAATGCAACACTTGAGGTTGAATGGCTCATGATAGATACACAGTGTTAGAGCATCTCCAAGGAAAACCCTTAAAAAACATATCTTCACCGATGCCCAAATCCCCCCATTTTCTGGACTATCCGTATATCCCCAAACTCAGCCCATATTGGGGAGGGTATTGGGATGTCCAAACATTTCTGTCACATGGGATCCGATCCACTTTGCATCACTTTCTCTCCTCTCTCTGTCTCTTTACATCCCCACCAATTATATGCATGTGTCCGGACAATTTTAAATACATTGAAGACACTGTTGTGTACCGGACAAATGGGGGAAAGGAGCGGACATGTCCCGAGACAAAAAAAATTGGGGGGTGGGGGGGGCCTATTTGAGTTTTGCCCTTACCTCCTTCCTATTAGATTTGCTCTTCACGCGTATGCAGCTGCTAATAGAAATATGTTTCATTGAGTCACATGCATTATAGGTTTTAGGTTTTAGATCTACAAACATGAGTCTCTAATTTATCATTCGAAACACCATGAAAAAGAGTTGGAATTCTTGGCAATATTTACACGAGAAGTATCTTTTCTTTATAAAAAAGGATATCATTCGCAGCTGCAATGATTGATGCACGCAACTACTTCACGAGACGTGCATATCATGAACAAAAAGTGGTTGGAAAAAAGCGTATGAGGTTGTACTGTACTTGATCAATATATTTTTAGCTCAATTTACATGAGCTAGATAGCATAGCGGGTAAGATTTCACTTACTACTCATGAATGAGAAGCATTTTAAGCATATGTCTACAGTTTTCAATGGGATATCACACACTCTCTCGTTCTCTCCCTGTGCGTTCACGCGCGCGCGCGCGCTCGTGTGTGTGTTTTTTTGTGTGTGTGTGTGTGAGAGAGAGAGAGGAGGGAGAGAGATGGGTACAATTTTGGGAGGCCAAGTAGAAGAGCTTCTTCAAAGTCGGATGCAACTGATCATCAATGTATAAATTGATCAACACGGTTGTACAATGAAGAAGATGACATATATGTATTTATGTTGGTTGTTGTTTAGATCGGACACATCAATATCTCCAAGCTCTAGCGACACCGCTAAACTTGCCAAGACTAGGAGGAAGCTAGAGGAGAAATTTTTACAAACCTACAAATGCAAGTGAAATAACATGGTGTGTTCTTACTACCATTTGATCCCTTAAACCAAGGTAATCCTAACACTTCATCGCTACACTCCCTTTGGTAGAAACATCATATGGATATGTCCCTTGAAGCACCACCCAGGCCCATCATACTTTCCCAATGCCCCTCATGCTAACTAATTGAGATGTGTCTATGCGTCACAATCATTTTCTTATACGTAGAGAAAGTTGTCAAGAGCACGAGGAAGCTAGACAAGAAATTGTTACAAACTGACAAATGCCGCTGATTCAACTGGATCCATGCGGGCAGTGGTGCGCTGGTCTCCTGCTGCTCCCCACTAAGAGTGTACATATACGTTGGAAAGCTGAGAGACACTATGGTTGTGTTTGTGTCTTGAGTTGTAGCCCTAGATAGTGGTAAAGAGCGATAGATGCATCATGCAATGCTGACTCTTGCGGTCTGGCTTTAGCAGAACCTCAAGTTCCAAAGGGGCCGGAAGAGAACGGTCGTGCCTATGGTATGAATCATGCTCCATGACTCCAGCCAACTATAGTATGGTGCAGCAAATGCCCCCCCCCCCCCCCCCCCCCCCCCCCCCCCCCCCCCCCCCCCCCCCCCCCCCCCCCCCCCCCCCCCCCCCCCCCCCCCCCCCCCCCCCCCCCCCCCCCCCCGGGGAGGGTATTGGGAGTCTCACTTTATCTCCTCTCTCCGTCTCTTTACATCCCCACCAATTAGTCCAGACAATTTTAAATACATTGAAGACATTGTTGTGTACCAGACAAATGGGGGAAAGGAGCAGACATGTCCCGAGACAAGAAAAATTGGGGGAGTAGGGGGTGCATATTTGAGTTTTGCCCTTAGAGTACCTACAGGCACAGGTTGCAAATCCAGGCCCTCAAACACCCGCGGACATGCCCGGGCGCATCCGCAGACACTGACCGGGCATGCCTTATTTTGTGGCGTCCACACATGCATCCCTCATTTCCGAACCCTCAAAATCATACAACCCATGTAACGCTCCATAAGCACAATCAACAAAACGCAGTTCATCGGATCAACTTTGCATCACCGGACAAAAGTAGCATAGTTCACCGGAGTTCAATGGTAAATCCATACTACGAACTTAAAACATAGTTAAAATATAAAAGCATAATGGGGAAGGGCGGAGGAAATCACCATTTCCTCATTGGCCCCTTCCCCTTCTGGTTGTCGGTGTAGTTGTGCCCCTCCTCGGTGTAGGCGTTGGCGTGAGGAGGTGCGTCGTCGTCGGAGCTGGAGGTGGAGCCGTCCGTCAGGTCCGAGTCAGAGCTGCGCCTCATGCCCGACAGCTTGCGTAGTAGGCGGTCCTCCTCCTTCGCATGGTGGGCCGCCTTCGCCTTCGTCGCCACCTCCTTTGTTGTCTCGCGCTCTGACAACTCGATGGCAAGTCGAAGCGCCGTGGCATTCTTACGGTGGAGGCACCGCACATCCGTCTTTGCCATCGTTAGAGAGCGGCGGAGGACCGACGCAAGGAGCACGGCCTCGGGATCCACCGGCATACTTGCGCGTGAACGACGCACCGACATCGCCTCCCCTCTCCCTCGCCCACTGCCACTTGCGCCAGGCTGCACGTGCCTCGGACTCGGACATCTGATGACCCACAAGTATAGGAGATAAATCGTAGTCCTTTCGATAAGTAAGAGTGTCGAACCCAACGAGGAGCAGAAGGAAATGGCAAGCGGTTTTCAGCAAGGTATTTTATGTAGGCACTGAAATTCTCGGTAACAGATAGTTTGATAGCAAGATAATTTGTAAAGAGCAAATAATAGTAACGGTAACAAAGGTGCAGCAAGGTATCCCAATCCTTTTTGTAGCAAAGGACATGCCATAACTTTCTCTTATAGCAAGTAAAATGTTCTTGAGGACACATGGGAATTTCATCTAGTCACTTTCATCATGTTTGTTTGATTCGCGTTCACTACTTTGATAATTTGATATGTGGGTGGACTAGTGCTTGGGTGCTGTTCTTACTTGAACAAGCCTCCCACTATGATTAACCCCTCTCGCAGACATCCACAACTACGAAAGAAGAATTAAGAGAAATCTAACCATAGCATTAAACATATGGATCCAAATCAACCCCTTACGGAATAGCGCATAAACTAGAGTTTAAGCTTCTGTCACTCTAGCAACCCATCATCTAATAACTACTCCAGAATGCATTCCCTTAGGCCCAAAGATGGTGAAGTCTCATGTAGTCGACGTTCACACAACACCACTAAGGGAATCACAACATACACATCATCAAAATATCGAACGAATACTAAATTCACATGATTACTTATGACAAGACTTCTCCCATGTCCTCAAGAACAAAAGCAACTACTCACAAATCATATTCATGCTCAAGATTATAGGGGTATTGAATAGCGTAATGGATCCGAACATATAATCTTCCACCAAATAAACCAACTAGCATCAACTACAAGATGTAATCAATACTACTAGCAACCCACATGTACCAACTTGAGGTTTTAACACAATGATTGAATACAAGAGATGAAGTAGGGTTTGAGATGAGATGGTGATGGTGAAGATGTTGATGAAGATTGGTCCTCCCACGATGAGAGGATTGTTGGTGATGACGATGGCTTTGATTTCCCCCTCCCGGAGGGAAGTTTCCCCGACGGAATTGCTCCATCGGAGAGCAAAAGTGCTCCTGCTCAAGTTCCGCCTCGAGACGGCGGCGTTCCGCCCCGAAAGCGCTCCCTTGATTTTTTCTAGGGTAAATGGGGGTTATACCCCCCCCCCCCCCCCCCCCCCCCCCCCCCCCCCCCCCCCCCCCCCCCCCCCCCCCCCCCCCCCCCCCCCCCCCCCCCCCCCCCCCCCCCCCCCCCCCCCCCCCCCCCCCCCCCCCCCCCCCCCCCCCCCCCCCCCCCCCCCCCCCCCCCCCCCCCCCCCCCCCCCCCCCCCCCCCCCCCCCCCCCCCCCCCCCCCCCCCCCCCCCCCCCCCCCCCCCCCCCCCCCCCCCCCCCCCCCCCCCCCCCCCCCCCCCCCCCCCCCCCCCCCCCCCCCCCCCCCCCCCCCCCCCCCCCCCCCCCCCCCCCCCCCCCCCCCCCCCCCCCCCCCCCCCCCCCCCCCCCCCCCCCCCCCCCCCCCCCCCCCCCCCCCCCCCCCCCCCCCCCCCCCCCCCCCCCCCCCCCCCCCCCCCCCCCCCCCCCCCCCCCCCCCCCCCCCCCCCCCCCCCCCCCCCCCCCCCCCCCCCCCCCCCCCCCCCCCCCCCCCCCCCCCCCCCCCCCCCCCCCCCCCCCCCCCCCCCCCCCCCCCCCCCCCCCCCCCCCCCCCCCCCCCCCCCCCCCCCCCCCCCCCCCCCCCCCCCCCCCCCCCCCCCCCCCCCCCCCCCGGGTCCTCCTCTGGTATTTCTTTCGCCAATATTTTAATATATTTCATAATAATTCTCCGTCAATTTTCAGCTCATTTGGAGATGTTCAGAAAAGTTGCCTCCCATATAGCCTTTTCCGGTCCTGAATTCCAGCTGCCGGCAATCTCCCTCTTCATATAATTCTTGCAAAATAAGAGAGAAAAGGCATAAGAATTGTATCATAAAGTGAAATAACATTCCATAATGCAATAAATATCAACATGAAAACATGATGTAAAATGGACGTATCAACGTCGTCATGTGCGCAATCCCTGGCGCGGGCACGAGGACCCAGCGATGGCCGGGTACCACTTCCGGACCAGAGGATGGTGGAGGTGGGTGGCGTACCTGGCGGAGCAGAGCAGAGCTACTGGTGCTGCGTGGCAGGTGGGAAGGGTTGGCGACATCATCGACGCTGCGTCGACGGGCGACGGGCGCCGAGGAAGAAGATCCACCGTTGCCGGGGCCGCCTTGCTCGAGCAGCGACCTCCCCAATGCGATGCATAGGGCAACCTCCTCCATGTCGATATTCGACCCGTCGGATTCTGAACTGGAGCCACCGCTGCTTCCGCCCCCAGCCATCGGATCGGAGGGGAGGGAATCGGAAGTGTAGTGGACGGAGAGAGGAGTGAAGTGGAGTTTAGATTGACCGGTGTCCAGGGTTTTCCGGATGGGGGGATATTTGTGGGGTCGGGGTGGGCCGGGCTGACGTGGGTGGGGGGCGAGTGCGACCGGGCGCCCCCATATCCGCCCCATATTTGGGCTAGATATGAGGGGCGGAACTTGAGGCCCGGTCAGCCCGGGCATTTGAGGCCCGTTAGAGGCGTCCGTCTGGGTCAGATTTTGGTGACCGGGCGGGCCGCCCGGGCGTTTGAGGCCGTTTGGGTCGCCCGGCTGTAGATGCTCTGACCTCCTTCCCATTAGATGTGCTCTTCACGCATATGCAGCTGCTAATAGAAATATGTTTCATTGAGTCACATGCATTATATGTTTTTTGTTTTAGATCTACAAACATGAGATCTCTAATTTATCGTTCGAAACACCATGAAAAAGAGTTGGAATTCTTGACATTATTTACACGAGAAGTATCTTTTCTTTATAATAAAGGATATCATTTCCAGCTGCAACGATTGATGCGCATAACTGCTTCACGAGACTTACATATCATGGACAAAAAGTGGTTGGAAACAAGCATATGAGGTTGTACTGTACTTGATACATATTTTTTTAGCTCAATTTACACGAGTTAGATAGCATAGCGTGCAAGATTCCACTTACTATTCATGAATGGGAAGCATTTTAAGCATATGTCTACAATTTTCAATGTGATATCACACTCTCTCTCATTCTCTCCCTCGTGTGTTCGCGCGCACGCACGCGCGCGTGTGTTTGTGTTTGTGTGTGTGTGTGTGTGTGTGTGTGAGAGAGAGAGAGGAGGAGGAGGGGGAGAGATGGGTGCAAGTTTGGGAGGCCAGGTAGAAGAGCTTCTTCAAAGTCGGATGCAACTGATCATCAATGTATAAATTCATCAACACGATCGTACAATGAAGAAGATGACATATATGTATTTTAATGTATGTTGCTTGTTGTTTACATCGGACATATCAATATCTGCAAGCTCTAGCGACACCACTAAACTTGCCAAGACTAGGAGGAAGCTAGACGAGAATTTTTTGCAAACCTACAAATGCAAGTGAAATACCATGGTGTGTTCTTACTACCATTTTATCCGTTAAACCAAGGTAATCCTAACACTTCATCGCTATACTCCCTCTAGTAGAAATATCATATGGATTTGTCCCTTGAAGCACCACCCAGGCCCATCATACTTTCCCAATGCCCCTAATGCTAACCAATTGAGATGTGTCTATGCTTAACAAGACCGCGAGGAAGCTAGACAAGAAATTCAAGGGAGTACCATGGTATTATTGCTACTATTTCACCCCTTGAACAAAGATATTCTTAACATATTCTCGCTATACTTCTCATAGTAGGTCATTTGGCTCGACACCTACGTTCAACATACTTTCTCAACCCCTCTCATTCTAACAAAGTGAGTATGTGCCTATGTTTCATAATAGTCTTTTTATCTGTAGAGCAAGATCGACCCCATATATGATCTCATCGAAAAAAGATCAAATTTATGCTGATATTACTTGTGACCAAAGATGTCAATAGCACACACTTTATATAGGGGTGGAAAGTTTTTGAGAAGAGGCAAGCACAATTGGATTGGTGACAATGAGGTTGCCTCAAGAAATATGTACTCATCGAGGGTAAAAGGTGGTTGGAAACAAGTGGACAGGGTTGTACTTGATATATTAAATTATTTATGTCAATTTACATGTGCTATATAGAGAAGTACACATGCATGTATCATGTACGGGAGGCATTTTAAATAAATTTAACCTATGTTTCAATTGTCACGCGTGCATACCCCCATGGAGAGAGGCAGGGAAAGCACATAGTGAATGAGAGAAGGTACACGACATAGAGGATACGTGACAGATTATCTCTGTTAGATCTTCATGACTATAGCTAAACATACCATGACCATTCTATCACCATAATTGTATGCAAACATATCATAACCATTATATTTTCGTAATTCTGCATGAATAGATCACAACCATTAGATAAATCATATTATATCTAAGGCTCCAGTTGGAACACACAAATTCAAAATATGGGAATATGAAAAAATGTACATGGACAGGAAAAGAATCCATGTGAAAAGCAAAGGAGTGTGAAAACACCAGAAAAATACCAAAAACCTGTTTGGTATGCAATAAAGACAATTATAGAAATCCGATGTAGCTAAGTAGTTGATCCCCACTAACTCCAATTCTCTCAACATACAACCATGTCACCTCACCATGCCATCATGCATGAGAAAACACATATGTGCACTATGCATGCGACTCGTATTTAATACCCATTAACTCCAATTCTGTAAATATGATGCCACCATGCAAGGAAAACACCCATATCAACATGCACTATGCATGCTACTCATATCAAAATATTACACAACTATAGAATAATCAAATATAATAAACTTTATGTATTTTAGTTTCAATTCATATGTTGTTAGTCTAAATACTAATGTTCATACATCCAATTCTCATGGAAATAATTGCAACCAATTCCCACAACAATGCACGAGGTATCGTCTCCTGTTTGTATTAATGAACATACTCATGTAATTTTGGATGATCCACTCTTTTTCTCTAGTAAAATTACCAAATGATAGGGCTATATATTGAATCAATAATTATATGGACACATATTAAGAGGATGTTAGCACATTATGGTTTCTTGTTCATATATAACAACTCATGGGCCATATCATGAAGTAAACTATTGGTTTACTTCTCCACCACACAACAAATGTCATGGTTGTCCTCCCAACTTCAACTCTACATAACTCACCCCTATCTCTCTAGCTATTTCTTCACCATGGCAAGTTCCTGTTAGGAGCCAACACCATGATATTTTTTACAACTAATGCTCATTATGAAGATACAATTGTTGTGACATGTTTAGCCCCATTTGGTTCATGGGAAGAGAGTATAATTATGAATAGCACTCAAGAATAGTTCTTGGACCTCTAGTGCATTTCATTCTACGAATACCCCATGAACGACATGGCCAATCCTAACCTCCCATTTCGGTTTATTGAGCACTAGTGGGTGGTGAAATCCCAACATTATGTCACCTCCACACAAAGGAGCAGGGCAAGGTGGCGATGGGGTGTAAGATAATATTGACTATATAGTAAATGGTGCACCTACTTTTGTTTCGGGTTTAAATTCGCACTTGATCATACGCCATAACATCTCTTCTTGATGTTACCTCCATGTAAAGGAGGATTTGAGTTATATGTGTGGGGGTGCGAGAGAGAGAGACTATTATTCCAGGAGACAAAGTAGAACAGCATCCTTCGGTCAGATGGAACTGGTCGATGTATTAATTGATCAACACAGATGTTTGTAATGCATGATTGTGTTTACCATGCAAGAGATATATTTTTAGTCTGTGGTATGCCGCTTGGTATGTTCATCGATGGTACCGACATTTCTAAGCTCAAGCAACACCATGAAAGCTACAAAGATTATGATGAAGCAAGATGGGAAGTTGGTGCAAACTTAAAATGCGAAGGAATACCATGATATGTTATTACTACCAATTTATCCCTTAAACCATAATACTCCTTATGTCTTGTTGCAAAACTCTTCTGGGTAGATACTTGAATTCGATTAGTCACCTGAACTACCATAAGAGTGCAACATACTTTCCCAATGTCACTCATTCTAACCAAGTGAGTATGTGCCCATGTCTTGTAGACATCTTCTTACTTGTAGAGCAAGTTACAACCCATACAAGATTGCAACGAAAAAACTATCAAGTTTCCCATGATATTACTTCTGACTAAAGAGGTCAATTGCACACACACACACACAGAGACGCTCTCTCTCTATATAGGTGTGGTATTGTTTTCGAGAAGTGGCAAGCATAGCTAAACTGAAGCTACAATGAGGTTGCCTCAACCCATATGTACATAGCGAGGGTGGAAAATGGTTGGAGACCAATGAATAAGGTTGTACTTGGTAGATGAAATCATTTAGGTGTATTTACATGTGCTAAATAAGAGACATACGCATGCAAGTAAGTTGTCACTTACTATTCATGTACAAGAGTCATTTTAAGTATTTTACTTAAGATTCAAACGGGTGTTCATGTATGCGCGCACATACACAGGGGGAGGCAAGGAGCGTGGGGCGGCAATGGGGGGAAGGCACATAGTTATAAGACGTTGTTTGTTGGGGGGTAATATCTGTTGTACGACGGCTTGTGGTGCACCGTGCTTCGGTTGATACTTTTAAATGGTTCAAAAAATATATAAGAAAAAATTAGCACAAATAAACAACATTAATCTATGATGCCACAAACCCCAAGTCTGAATTTGTAACGTAATTAGAAATCAAATACGACTAATTTGTTATCAATATTAACAATGGACAAGTTTAGAACCCAACTTTACATTAGCCACAATTCAGTGTCAAATTTTCCATTTGTTTTTCTCGACGTGTGCTGTGAATTTTAATTAGATTTTTCATGTATGGTATGCATTCCTTAAAAAAGTTATTAACCAGGACTGGTTGCACAGGGAGCGCAACAAGTCCCCACAAACTATATACCCCTATGTCTCCATTCACATGACATTCTCATTTTCCGTGATTAACCTTGACCATTAATTTAACCAATAATGTATGTCACTAAATTTATAATGTTGAAGATACTTTAACAAGTACAAATACAATAGTATAATTTTTCTGACACATAACACAAGTCTATTTGGTTAGACTTGACTTCAAATGCATACATCCACGTAAATTAGGACACTGGGAGTAATTCCCCTTAGTTTGTTGTTACCGAACCATGTTGTATTTAGTTTAATTATAATTTGATGTGGAATTTAGCTGTGAAACTAGAATAAAATTTACCAACTATACATAAGATAAAGTTCCGCGGAACTACAATAAAATTGACCAACTATACAAAAGATAGACGGCGCTAGTTTGGAAATGATGTCAATGCTAAATATAGGGTTGCACCATCACCGTCCTGCCATGGTTTGTTTTTTCAAGGCTCGTTTTCCATGAGACCCACTATTTGAACTTTGTGCGGCAAAAAGATGGGTGGAGGGGGGGATGCACCGCTCTCTACACGGGCCACCTAGTCGGGCGAGCTATGGTTGTTAGCCAACGCTGGTTTTCAGTAGTTGTTTTTGGTTTTTCTGGTTTGTCCAGTTTTTTTTAAATTAATACTTGAAACCTTTTATAAAAGAAGAGAATGCTTCTTAAATGTGTGAACATTTTTATTTTTTTTAAATGCACGAATATTTTAAAATGAGAACATAATAATTATTGTAGGGAGGTCAGACTTTAGAAGCCACTTGCTCCCACATTGCATTTACATAGTATAGATGAAAAGCAGAATAATTTTGTTCCTCTGGTATGGCCAACAATTATGTCATGCCTCCCTGCGCAACACGAGCCAATGGCTTGCTTCAATTTCAAATCTGCATGGATTGATGTAGGCAACTGCATCACGACATGTACATACCATGGGCAAAAAGTGGTTGGAAACAAGCGTATAACGGCATCTTCAATGCCGGCCCCTAAAGCGGGCACGATATTTGTTGGCGTACTGGTCCGGACTAGTTCGTGAACACGGATGCAGAAGCCGGCCATCCAACCATGCCCCCATACATTTCAAAATAGATTTGAACAAATTGAATGATGTTCATGCAAATAAGACAAAATTCACTAAAGTTCAGACATAATTTACATAAAATTGACGATATGTTGTCCATTCAACAAAACCTAAAAAAAACTCTACACTAGCTTGTAGTGGACGGTGACCTCGTACACATGGACGCCCTGGCCGGCCGCACCTCCATTAGTGTCTGTGTCGGAGAGAAAGAGAGAGAGAGAGAGAGAGATAAAGAGAGAGGGAGTACTGTTTTAGGAGACAAAGTAGATCAACTTCTTTCGGACAGATGGAACTGATCGATGTGTTAATGGATCAACACAAATGTTTGGAATTTATGATTGTGTTTACCATGAAGGAGATATATTTTTTAGCTTGTTGTATGCCACTTGGTATTTTCATCGGTGGAACTAACATTTCTAAGCTCTAGCGACACCGTGCAAGCTATTAAGATTGTGATGAAGCTAGATGGGAAGTTGGTGCGAAGTTACAAATGCAAGGGGATACCACAATATGTTAATACTACAAATTTGTCCCTTAAACTGTAGCGCTCCATACATCTTGTCGCAAAACTCCTCGAGGTAGACAGTTCAATCGGATTACTCACCTAAACTACCACTAGAGTTCAACATACTTTCCCAATGTCGCTCATTCTAAACAAGTGGTATGTGCCCTATGTCTTATAGACATCTTCTTGTAGAGGAAAAACCAACCCATACAAGATCGCAACGAAAAAACTACCAAGTTTTCCGTGATATTACTTCTGACTAAAAAGAAGACAATCACACACACTATGTATAGGTGTCCTGTGGTTTTCAAGAAGAGGCAAGCATAGATGAACTCAAGCTACATTAAGGTTGCCTCAAGCCATACGTACATAGCGAGGGCAAGAAACAGCTGGAGGCCACTGAATAAGGTTGTACATGGTAGATGAAATCATTTAGGTCTATGTACACATGCAATTAAGTTGCCATTTACTATTCATGTACCAGAGTCATTTTAATTTTTGTACTTAAATTTCAATGGTGTTTTCATGTATGCTCATGCACACACAGGGGGGGGGGCAAGCAATGTGGGATCTCGGTGGGGCAAGGTACGCAGTTATAAGTAGAACAACCTCCTTCGGTCAGATGGAACCGATTGATGTCTTAATTGATCAACATGAATGTTTGCAATGCGCGGTTGTGTTTACCATGAAGGAGATATTTATTTTAGTTTGTTGTATGCCGCTTGGTATTTTCATCGGTGGCATCAACAATTCTAAACTCTAGCGACACCGTTAAAGCTACAAAGATTGTGATGAATCTAGATGGGAAGTTGTTGCAAACTTACAAATGCGAGGGGCTACCACGATTTGATATTACTACCAATTGATCCCTTAAACCATAATACTCCTTACATATTGTGGCAAAACTCCTCAAAGTAGACACTTCAATAGGATTAGTCGCTTAAACTACGATCTAAGTTCAACATACTTTCCCAATGTCACTCATTCTAATCATGTGAGTATGTGGCCTATGTCTTATAGACATCTTCTTACTTGTAGAGCAAGATCCTACCCATACAAGACTACAATGGAAAAGCTATGAAGTTTGCAATGATATTACTTATGACTAAAGAAGAGAATTGCACACACTCTATATAGGTGTGGTATGGTTTTCGGGAAGAGGCGAGCATAGTTGAACTGAAGCTATAATGAGGTTGTCTCAGGCCATATGTACAGAGCGAGGGCAAAAAATGGCTGGACCATTGAATAAGGTTGTACTTGCTAGATGAAATCATTTAGGTGTATTTACACATGCAAGTAAGTTGTCACTTACTATTCGTGTACAAGTGCCATTTTTTACTTAAAATAGGAGCATGTGACGTCGGTGGGGAAAGGTACACCACTACCAGAAACTGAAATATTCCTGTGAGCCCAAACCAGACATGAAAATAGGGTTTACCGACAAGGAAAGTATTCCCTGTCGGCCAACCGTCAGGGTTAGCCGTCAGGCAAAGCTTGACAGGGAAAGCCGACAGGAACATTATTCATGATGGTTTTCATTGTTTCTCTGACGGTTTTGGCCTCACAAGGATACATAGTCATCGGGTTTGGCAAAACAAGTAAATTGCATATCCCTGTCATACATAACCGCTAGGAAAAATGAATCCAATGAAAAAAAAACATCTTAACATTGACGGTCTTACACATAGCTATTTCATTACTCTGAATGTTTAGAATTAGAATAGAGAAATATCACTATCAATAGCTTCCATCAAGCATGGAGTTACAAATTCACATGCATCAAATACAACTCCATCGATTTTACATACATGAATCAAAGGACAATGAAAACAGAGGTGCAACATCTAAAAACACTAGTGCATCAACTAAATATCCACAACGTGAAACCTGTTTTCATAATGTTTTGTTACAGCTTACGTTGCAAGCTTCTTTTCGTAATGTTATGTTACATCTTAACTTGTAAAAAAGTACAAGTGTCTCACATAAAAAAAGTGCAAGTGTCAACACTTTGCTACAAAAAGGTAACAAGAAACAGGAACAATATCTATAAGATATAATAAGCATAATCGATGTGATATATCAGTTTCTCGCAATAACAGTGGCATATATACCCAGCTTGTTTTTTTCACAGCAATGTTACACAAGTTTACAGCTATATGGAAAATAATGGAGTAATTTGTTCTAGAATCATATCTCAGATTTATACAAACCATGCAACTGAAAAAATCCATTCAAATGGCAACCTAACCACATTCTTCTGGATTAGTTTAGAAATATTTATTAGCTAACAGTTTGAATAGATGAGATATTAGAGGCTTCTTGCAAGTCAGGCTCAAATCACAGTACCAATGTCAATACTCTTAAGAGCATTTGATCAATGATGCATAACCACAAAATTGTATAATAAGAAAATAACAAGGAGTTAAGTCTACCCATTTTAGATGTTCGAGAAAAATGGGCAGAGCCATTATCATCATCTCCATAATAGCAAAAATCAAAGCATTATGCAATTATCCAATAATGTAACAGCAGGGAACAGTACCTCTTTATTCAGAACAATAAGTAGAATTTCTTGCCTTTATTGATAACCTTAACTTGTTTCTACAACCTCCTTGTTGTGCTGATCATCTTCCTTGTACTTTCCATGCAACAGATCATTGGTCCCTAAATCATAACATAATGAAAGAGCATGAAACCAATAGGTATTGACAAACAAAACCAGATAATATATATTTACAGTATTGCATCGTGAGACAATAAAGGACCCCATAGAAATATAAAGGGGTTGTCTACAGATTTTTGTTTGAACCCACACCTCATATATTAATTAATCAAACGAGATGCTACAATCATTCGTTACTGAATTCACCACACTGGGCGGTACATCATTAACAAGAATACCCTCCGCTCTATTATCAAAGCTAACTTTTGCTATTAAATGGGCTACCACATTAGCCGCCCTCTTAGTCTTAGAAACTTCTACTCTATCAATCAGCTTAGAAATACTCCAGGTTTCTTTCTTCAAATCGTGTAGTGCTGATCTATCAACACCCTGCTCTGCAATAATCGCTACAACACAAGCACAGTCAGTCTCTAGAATTATAGGAGAGTGGAGTGTTATACCTATATAGAGACCGACAATGCATGCATGGAGTTCCGCCTCCTCCACACTTTTACAACTCCCAATATAGTCCCACGAGGAAATCATGACTTTCCCCGATGAATACCTTGCCACCACACCCACACTTGCCGCACTAATGCTCTCCACAAAGCTTGCACCAACATTAATCTTAATATACTCTGGAGGAGAGGGCTTCCACCTCACCTGCTCCTCAGACCTCTTAGGCTAACCTCTCAGATCGGCCAATGGGTTTTTTCCTTTACTCTTCGGGTCTTCCATTGACGATGAATGACAAGCGACAAAGGATGCCCGATAATTATCCACAAAATTAGCGGAGGCAATGACAGATTCCTTATTGATTGCTTGTGTCTGCGTTGGTATTTCCCTGAAGAGGAGAGGATGATGCAGCACAGCAATGGTAAGTTTTCCCTCAATTATGAAACCAAGGTTATCAATCCAGTAGGAGGATTCACCCAAACTATGTAAACAATACCTGCACACAAATAACAAATACTTGCAACCCAACGTGTAAGAGGGGTTGTCAATCCCTCCTCGGTATTGAGATAGATTAAATTGTATGAGATTGGTTGAATAGATCTTAAAAACACAAAATAAAATAAATAAATGAAAAGTGCAGCAAGGTATTTTTGGATTAACAGATCTGAAAATAATATGATAGGAAATAGACCCGGGGCCCGTAGATTCCACTAGAGGCTTCTCTCAAGAAAATAGCATACGGTGGGTAAACAAATTACTGTTGGGCAATTGATAGAAGAGCAAATAATTATGACGATATCCAAGGCAATGATCATGTATATAGGCATCACGTCCAAGATTAGTAGACCGAAATGATTCTCCATCTACTTGTATTACTCCACACATCGACCGCTATCCAACATGCATCTAGTGTATTAAGTTCATGGAAAATTGGAGTAATGCAATAAGAACGATGACATGATGTAGACAAGATCTATTCATGTAGGAATAGACCCCATCTTTTTATCCTTAATGGCAATGATACATGTGTGTCAAGTCTCTTTCTGTCACTAAGATTGAGCACCGCAAGATCGAACCCATCACAAAGCACCTCTTCACATGACAAGAAAAATCAATCTAATTGGCCAAACCAAACCAAAGTTTCGGAGAAGAAATACCAGGCTATAACAAGCATGCATAAAAGAGTTCAGAGAAGACTCAAATAATATTGATAGATAGAACTGATCATAAACTCGCAATTCATCGGATCCCAGCAAACACACTGCAAAAAAGAGTTACATCAAATAGATCTCCAAGAACATCGAGGAGAACATTGTATTGAAGATCAAAAAGAGGGAAGAAGCCATCTAGATACTGCCTACGGACCCGTAGGTCTGTGGTAAACTACTCACGCATCATCGGAGGGGCAAGGGTGTTGATGAAGAACCCCTCCATGATCGTTGACCCCTCCGACAGAGTGCCGGAGATGGCCTCTAGATTGGATCTCGTGGTTCTGGAACTTGCGGTGGTGGAAACTATTTTCTCTCTACTCCTCTAGGGTTTCTGGAATATTAGAGTATTTATAGAGCCAAGAGGCGGTGGAGAAGCCTCCCGTGGGCCCCACTACCCACCAGGGCGCGCTAGGGGCCTCTGGCTCACCCTGGTTCCTAGTGGGCCCCACGGGCCTCCTCTGGTGCACTTCTTGGGATCCCTTGGTGTCTTCTGGGCAGAACAAATTCTCCAAAAAGTTTCGTGCCATTTGGACTCCATTTGGTATTGATTTTCTATGAAGTAAAAGAACAAGCAAAAAAAACAACTGGCACGGGGCACTAGGTCAATAGGTTAGTCCCAAAAAATGATATAAAGTTGCTATAAAATAAATATAAAATATCCAAGATTAATAACATAACAACATGGAACAATAAAAAATTATAGATATGTTGGAGACGTATCAGCATCCCCAAGCTTAATGCTGCTCGTCCTCGAGTAGGTAAATGATAAAAACAGAATTTTTGATATGGAATGCCTGCCTAACATGTTCATCTCATAATGTGTTCTTTTTTAGCATGGACATTTAGACTTTTAGATGATTCAAAGTAATAGTCTATATTTGACATGAGGACATCAATACTCAAGCATATCAACAAGTAACCATGTCTTTCAAAATATCAACACTAAAGAAAGCTATCCCTAGCCCATTATGCTCAATCATTGATCCATTCATGAAGCACACTCAAATGTTAACTATGCCCAATGGACAAGTATGATAATAGTCTTCCCTAGTTGGTGCTTTATAAGAGAAGATGGAGACTCAATAAAAATAAAAATTGCATAAAAGTAAATAGATAGGCCCTTCGCAGAGGGAAGTAGGGATTTGTAGAGGTGCCAGAGCTCAAAGCTTAAATTGAGAGATAAAATTGTTTTGAGAGGCATGTTTTTCCTGCCAACGAAAACAACCGATTATTCCCAATACTTTCCATGCTAGATAAATCATAGGTGGTTCCCAAACAGAAAATAAAGTTTATTCCTTTTTCCACCATTCTTTCACAATCCAAGGCTAGCCGTATCCACGGGTGCCTTCCATACCAACACTTTCCAAGGAATTTATTATTGAACAACATAAATAAAAAAATTCATTTCGAGACTGGGCATCCCTATTACCTTGCCACACTCTCATGCAATGACAAGTGAATAAACACTCATCTTGAGAATAAAGTATCTAGCATGGAAAATATTGGCCACCCCCCGCCGCTTCATGAGCGGTATGGGCACACAAAAAGGAAATTCATTTTGAAAATTAGAGTTGGCACATAGAAATTTACTTGGAACGGCATGGAAATACCGCATATAGGTAGGTATGGTGGACTCATTTGGCACAACTTGGTTTTAGGAGTTTGGATGCACAAGTAGTATTCCTACTTAGTACAAATGGAGGCTGGCAAATAGATTGAGAAGCGACCAACCAAAAAATGAAAATGATCATAAAAGAGCATTAAACATAACTAACATCGAATAATGCACCACAAGTAGGATGTAATTTCATTGCATAACTATTGACTTTCGTGCTTCAATATGGAATCACAAACCTTAACACCAATATTCTTACTAAAGCATAATTACTCACCAATATGACTCACATATTATTATCTTCATATCTCAAAACTATTACAAGGAATCAAGTTTATAATATCCAATGATCTTCATGAAAGCTTTTATTATATCCCTCTTGAATATCTATCACTTTGGGACTAGTTTCATATATTACCATTGCTACTAACAATGCTCTCAAATAAATTTAAGTGAACCATGAGAGCACATATTTCTTCAAAACAATTTTCATCTCTCAAAATAATAGAAGTGAAGCATTGAGAGGATATTTCTTTAAAAATTCACTAACTCTCAAAATAATATAAGTGAAGCATGAGAGCATATTTCTTCAAAATTAAAGCACCACCGTGCTAAAAAAGATATAAGTGAAGCACTAGAGCAATTCCATAGCTCAAAAAATTTAGGGCCATTTGCATTTCTGTCCCTAACTCGTACCACCTACTCAGATTTGCCCCTAATTTTGAAGCCTGCTCAAATTTGGCCCTCTGCCGTTAGGTGCTCTTATAGAAATGCCCTTCTACGTCGTTACCATCCGGTCAAAGGACTTTGACCATCCTGAAAAAATAGCAAAAAATCTAAAAAATCTAAAATTTTGTGGGATCGAAGATGCTCATCTGCGTAAGGTGCGTGCAAATTTTCTTGCTATTTGGACATTCCAGGAGCTCGTGGTGAGGAAAAACAGTTAATCTGTATGCTTGTGAACAGTAAATTTGAAATAAAATAGCAAGAAAATTCTAAAAAATATGAAATTTTTTGGCATCAAAGAAGCTTGGGTGCAAAAGGTGCTTGCAAGTTTTTGTGATCAAATGACATGCCAGGAGCTCTAGTAAAAAAAATAGTCATTTTTTCCAAAGTTTTTTCCTGAGCCAAATTTTGTTTTTTTTTTCTCCACGAGCTCCTACAGTGTCTAGACACAACAAAAAAATTCACGCACCTTGCAGACCTGAGCCTCTTTGATGCCAAATTTTTTCATTTTTTTTAATTTTCTTGCTATTTTTTTGAATTTACTGGTCACAGGCATACATATTTACTATTTTTTCTTTGCCACGAGCTCCTTGAATGTCCAAACAGCACCAAAATTTGCACGCATCTTGCGAACGTGATTATCTTTGATCCCACAAAATTTCAGATTTTTTAGAATTTTTTTGCTATTTTTTTCTGGACGGTCAAAGCCCTTTGACCGGACGGTAACGTCACAGAAAGGCATTTCTGTAAGTGCACATAACGGCAGAGGGGCAAATTTGAGCAGGCTTCGAAATTAGGGGCAAATATGAGTAGTGGGTTCCAGTTAGGGACACAGATGTAAAAGACCCAAAAATTTATGTTAAGCACAAAGAGCAGTTCTAATAAATCATAGCATAATTATGGCTATCTCAAATAGGTGTGTCCGGCAAGGATAAATGTGACAAACTAAAAAGCAAAACAAGCAAAGAATCATATAAAACAAGACGCTCCAAGCAAAACTCATGATATGTGACGAATAAAAATATAGCTCCAAGTAAAATTACCTATGGTCGTTAGAAGAAAGAGGGGATACCTTCCGGGGCATCCCCAAGCTTAGTTGCTTGGTTCTCCTTGAATATTACCTTGAGGTGCCATAGGCATCCCCAAGCTTAGGCTCTTTTCACTCCTTATTCCTTCATCCATCGTGATCTCACCCAAAACTTAAAAACTTCAATCACACGAAACTTAACAAAAACCTTCGTGAGATCCGTTAGTATAAGAAAATCAATCTTTACTTTAAGTACTATTGCAAACCCATTCATATTCTGTTATTGCATTATACCTACTGTATTCTAACTTTACCATGGCTAACCCCCCTGTAGGAGATATGCCCTAGAGGCAATAATAAATGTTATTATTTATCTCCTTGCTCATAATTATGTTTATGTTCCATGCTATAACTGCTGTGGTTCCCGAGCCCGTATATCCATAAAGGCTCTGGGGAAAACCCATGTGCACGTGTGGAATAATAAACGGTAAAATGTATTCCTAGTCATGCCTCTAAGACTAGCTCAAGTGTTGCATGACGATTATGTTTTCCCAATCATGGGCATGTCTATGCCAGCAATTTTGAGGGCACAATGTTAGAAGAACATTTGTGTTGAATCGACCCGAATTGATGTTATGCTATGAGATACATTCATCATAAGTTTATGGTTAATAACATAGAGATGGTTAACGTTTGCATAATTCCTCAGACCATGAGAGTATCGAGTTTCTCCCCCCCCCCCCCCCCCCCCCCCCCCCCCCCCCCCCCCCCCCCCCCCCCCCCCCCCCCCCCCCCCCCCCCCCCCCCCCCCCCCCCCCCCCCCCCCCCCCCCCCCCCCCCCCCCCCCCCCCCCCCCCCCCCCCCCCCCCCCCCCCCCCCCCCCCCCCCCCCCCCCCCCCCCCCCCCCCCCCCCCCCCCCCCCCCCCCCCCCCCCCCCCCCCCCCCCCCCCCCCCCCCCCCCCCCCCCCCCCCCCCCCCCCCCCCCCCCCCCCCCCCCCCCCCCCCCCCCCCCCCCCCCCCCCCCCCCCCCCCCCCCCCCCCCCCCCCCCCCCCCCCCCCCCCCCCCCCCCCCCCCCCCCCCCCCCCCCCCCCCCCCCCCCCCCCCCCCCCCCCCCCCCCCCCCCCCCCCCCCCCCCCCCCCCCCCCCCCCCCCCCCCCCCCCCCCCCCCCCCCCCCCCCCCCCCCCCCCCCCCCCCCCCCCCCCCCCCCCCCCCCCCCCCCCCCCCCCCCCCCCCCCCCCCCCCCCCCCCCCCCCCCCCCCCCCCCCCCCCCCCCCCCCCCCCCCCCCCCCCCCCCCCCCCCCCCCCCCCCCCCCCCCCCCCCCCCCCCCCCCCCCCCCCCCCCCCCCCCCCCCCCCCCCCCCCCCCCCCCCCCCCCCCCCCCCCCCCCCCCCCCCCCCCCCCCCCCCCCCCCCCCCCCCCCCCCCCCCCCCCCCCCCCCCCCCCCCCCCCCCCCCCCCCCCCCCCCCCCCCCCCCCCCCCCCCCCCCCCCCCCCCCCCCCCCCCCCCCCCCCCCCCCCCCCCCCCCCCCCCCCCCCCCCCCCCCCCCCCCCCCCCCCCCCCCCCCCCCCCCCCCCCCCCCCCCCCCCCCCCCCCCCCCCCCCCCCCCCCCCCCCCCCCCCCCCCCCCCCCCCCCCCCCCCCCCCCCCCCCCCCCCCCCCCCCCCCCCCCCCCCCCCCCCCCCCCCCCCCCCCCCCCCCCCCCCCCCCCCCCCCCCCCCCCCCCCCCCCCCCCCCCCCCCCCCCCCCCCCCCCCCCCCCCCCCCCCCCCCCCCCCCCCCCCCCCCCCCCCCCCCCCCCCCCCCCCCCCCCCCCCCCCCCCCCCCCCCCCCCCCCCCCCCCCCCCCCCCCCCCCCCCCCCCCCCCCCCCCCCCCCCCCCCCCCCCCCCCCCCCCCCCCCCCCCCCCCCCCCCCCCCCCCCCCCCCCCCCCCCCCCCCCCCCCCCCCCCCCCCCCCCCCCCCCCCCCCCCCCCCCCCCCCCCCCCCCCCCCCCCCCCCCCCCCCCCCCCCCCCCCCCCCCCCCCCCCCCCCCCCCCCCCCCCCCCCCCCCCCCCCCCCCCCCCCCCCCCCCCCCCCCCCCCCCCCCCCCCCCCCCCCCCCCCCCCCCCCCCCCCCCCCCCCCCCCCCCCCCCCCCCCCCCCCCCCCCCCCCCCCCCCCCCCCCCCCCCCCCCCCCCCCCCCCCCCCCCCCCCCCCCCCCCCCCCCCCCCCCCCCCCCCCCCCCCCCCCCCCCCCCCCCCCCCCCCCCCCCCCCCCCCCCCCCCCCCCCCCCCCCCCCCCCCCCCCCCCCCCCCCCCCCCCCCCCCCCCCCCCCCCCCCCCCCCCCCCCCCCCCCCCCCCCCCCCCCCCCCCCCCCCCCCCCCCCCCCCCCCCCCCCCCCCCCCCCCCCCCCCCCCCCCCCCCCCCCCCCCCCCCCCCCCCCCCCCCCCCCCCCCCCCCCCCCCCCCCCCCCCCCCCCCCCCCCCCCCCCCCCCCCCCCCCCCCCCCCCCCCCCCCCCCCCCCCCCCCCCCCCCCCCCCCCCCCCCCCCCCCCCCCCCCCCCCCCCCCCCCCCCCCCCCCCCCCCCCCCCCCCCCCCCCCCCCCCCCCCCCCCCCCCCCCCCCCCCCCCCCCCCCCCCCCCCCCCCCCCCCCCCCCCCCCCCCCCCCCCCCCCCCCCCCCCCCCCCCCCCCCCCCCCCCCCCCCCCCCCCCCCCCCCCCCCCCCCCCCCCCCCCCCCCCCCCCCCCCCCCCCCCCCCCCCCCCCCCCCCCCCCCCCCCCCCCCCCCCCCCCCCCCCCCCCCCCCCCCCCCCCCCCCCCCCCCCCCCCCCCCCCCCCCCCCCCCCCCCCCCCCCCCCCCCCCCCCCCCCCCCCCCCCCCCCCCCCCCCCCCCCCCCCCCCCCCCCCCCCCCCCCCCCCCCCCCCCCCCCCCCCCCCCCCCCCCCCCCCCCCCCCCCCCCCCCCCCCCCCCCCCCCCCCCCCCCCCCCCCCCCCCCCCCCCCCCCCCCCCCCCCCCCCCCCCCCCCCCCCCCCCCCCCCCCCCCCCCCCCCCCCCCCCCCCCCCCCCCCCCCCCCCCCCCCCCCCCCCCCCCCCCCCCCCCCCCCCCCCCCCCCCCCCCCCCCCCCCCCCCCCCCCCCCCCCCCCCCCCCCCCCCCCCCCCCCCCCCCCCCCCCCCCCCCCCCCCCCCCCCCCCCCCCCCCCCCCCCCCCCCCCCCCCCCCCCCCCCCCCCCCCCCCCCCCCCCCCCCCCCCCCCCCCCCCCCCCCCCCCCCCCCCCCCCCCCCCCCCCCCCCCCCCCCCCCCCCCCCCCCCCCCCCCCCCCCCCCCCCCCCCCCCCCCCCCCCCCCCCCCCCCCCCCCCCCCCCCCCCCCCCCCCCCCCCCCCCCCCCCCCCCCCCCCCCCCCCCCCCCCCCCCCCCCCCCCCCCCCCCCCCCCCCCCCCCCCCCCCCCCCCCCCCCCCCCCCCCCCCCCCCCCCCCCCCCCCCCCCCCCCCCCCCCCCCCCCCCCCCCCCCCCCCCCCCCCCCCCCCCCCCCCCCCCCCCCCCCCCCCCCCCCCCCCCCCCCCCCCCCCCCCCCCCCCCCCCCCCCCCCCCCCCCCCCCCCCCCCCCCCCCCCCCCCCCCCCCCCCCCCCCCCCCCCCCCCCCCCCCCCCCCCCCCCCCCCCCCCCCCCCCCCCCCCCCCCCCCCCCCCCCCCCCCCCCCCCCCCCCCCCCCCCCCCCCCCCCCCCCCCCCCCCCCCCCCCCCCCCCCCCCCCCCCCCCCCCCCCCCCCCCCCCCCCCCCCCCCCCCCCCCCCCCCCCCCCCCCCCCCCCCCCCCCCCCCCCCCCCCCCCCCCCCCCCCCCCCCCCCCCCCCCCCCCCCCCCCCCCCCCCCCCCCCCCCCCCCCCCCCCCCCCCCCCCCCCCCCCCCCCCCCCCCCCCCCCCCCCCCCCCCCCCCCCCCCCCCCCCCCCCCCCCCCCCCCCCCCCCCCCCCCCCCCCCCCCCCCCCCCCCCCCCCCCCCCCCCCCCCCCCCCCCCCCCCCCCCCCCCCCCCCCCCCCCCCCCCCCCCCCCCCCCCCCCCCCCCCCCCCCCCCCCCCCCCCCCCCCCCCCCCCCCCCCCCCCCCCCCCCCCCCCCCCCCCCCCCCCCCCCCCCCCCCCCCCCCCCCCCCCCCCCCCCCCCCCCCCCCCCCCCCCCCCCCCCCCCCCCCCCCCCCCCCCCCCCCCCCCCCCCCCCCCCCCCCCCCCCCCCCCCCCCCCCCCCCCCCCCCCCCCCCCCCCCCCCCCCCCCCCCCCCCCCCCCCCCCCCCCCCCCCCCCCCCCCCCCCCCCCCCCCCCCCCCCCCCCCCCCCCCCCCCCCCCCCCCCCCCCCCCCCCCCCCCCCCCCCCCCCCCCCCCCCCCCCCCCCCCCCCCCCCCCCCCCCCCCCCCCCCCCCCCCCCCCCCCCCCCCCCCCCCCCCCCCCCCCCCCCCCCCCCCCCCCCCCCCCCCCCCCCCCCCCCCCCCCCCCCCCCCCCCCCCCCCCCCCCCCCCCCCCCCCCCCCCCCCCCCCCCCCCCCCCCCCCCCCCCCCCCCCCCCCCCCCCCCCCCCCCCCCCCCCCCCCCCCCCCCCCCCCCCCCCCCCCCCCCCCCCCCCCCCCCCCCCCCCCCCCCCCCCCCCCCCCCCCCCCCCCCCCCCCCCCCCCCCCCCCCCCCCCCCCCCCCCCCCCCCCCCCCCCCCCCCCCCCCCCCCCCCCCCCCCCCCCCCCCCCCCCCCCCCCCCCCCCCCCCCCCCCCCCCCCCCCCCCCCCCCCCCCCCCCCCCCCCCCCCCCCCCCCCCCCCCCCCCCCCCCCCCCCCCCCCCCCCCCCCCCCCCCCCCCCCCCCCCCCCCCCCCCCCCCCCCCCCCCCCCCCCCCCCCCCCCCCCCCCCCCCCCCCCCCCCCCCCCCCCCCCCCCCCCCCCCCCCCCCCCCCCCCCCCCCCCCCCCCCCCCCCCCCCCCCCCCCCCCCCCCCCCCCCCCCCCCCCCCCCCCCCCCCCCCCCCCCCCCCCCCCCCCCCCCCCCCCCCCCCCCCCCCCCCCCCCCCCCCCCCCCCCCCCCCCCCCCCCCCCCCCCCCCCCCCCCCCCCCCCCCCCCCCCCCCCCCCCCCCCCCCCCCCCCCCCCCCCCCCCCCCCCCCCCCCCCCCCCCCCCCCCCCCCCCCCCCCCCCCCCCCCCCCCCCCCCCCCCCCCCCCCCCCCCCCCCCCCCCCCCCCCCCCCCCCCCCCCCCCCCCCCCCCCCCCCCCCCCCCCCCCCCCCCCCCCCCCCCCCCCCCCCCCCCCCCCCCCCCCCCCCCCCCCCCCCCCCCCCCCCCCCCCCCCCCCCCCCCCCCCCCCCCCCCCCCCCCCCCCCCCCCCCCCCCCCCCCCCCCCCCCCCCCCCCCCCCCCCCCCCCCCCCCCCCCCCCCCCCCCCCCCCCCCCCCCCCCCCCCCCCCCCCCCCCCCCCCCCCCCCCCCCCCCCCCCCCCCCCCCCCCCCCCCCCCCCCCCCCCCCCCCCCCCCCCCCCCCCCCCCCCCCCCCCCCCCCCCCCCCCCCCCCCCCCCCCCCCCCCCCCCCCCCCCCCCCCCCCCCCCCCCCCCCCCCCCCCCCCCCCCCCCCCCCCCCCCCCCCCCCCCCCCCCCCCCCCCCCCCCCCCCCCCCCCCCCCCCCCCCCCCCCCCCCCCCCCCCCCCCCCCCCCCCCCCCCCCCCCCCCCCCCCCCCCCCCCCCCCCCCCCCCCCCCCCCCCCCCCCCCCCCCCCCCCCCCCCCCCCCCCCCCCCCCCCCCCCCCCCCCCCCCCCCCCCCCCCCCCCCCCCCCCCCCCCCCCCCCCCCCCCCCCCCCCCCCCCCCCCCCCCCCCCCCCCCCCCCCCCCCCCCCCCCCCCCCCCCCCCCCCCCCCCCCCCCCCCCCCCCCCCCCCCCCCCCCCCCCCCCCCCCCCCCCCCCCCCCCCCCCCCCCCCCCCCCCCCCCCCCCCCCCCCCCCCCCCCCCCCCCCCCCCCCCCCCCCCCCCCCCCCCCCCCCCCCCCCCCCCCCCCCCCCCCCCCCCCCCCCCCCCCCCCCCCCCCCCCCCCCCCCCCCCCCCCCCCCCCCCCCCCCCCCCCCCCCCCCCCCCCCCCCCCCCCCCCCCCCCCCCCCCCCCCCCCCCCCCCCCCCCCCCCCCCCCCCCCCCCCCCCCCCCCCCCCCCCCCCCCCCCCCCCCCCCCCCCCCCCCCCCCCCCCCCCCCCCCCCCCCCCCCCCCCCCCCCCCCCCCCCCCCCCCCCCCCCCCCCCCCCCCCCCCCCCCCCCCCCCCCCCCCCCCCCCCCCCCCCCCCCCCCCCCCCCCCCCCCCCCCCCCCCCCCCCCCCCCCCCCCCCCCCCCCCCCCCCCCCCCCCCCCCCCCCCCCCCCCCCCCCCCCCCCCCCCCCCCCCCCCCCCCCCCCCCCCCCCCCCCCCCCCCCCCCCCCCCCCCCCCCCCCCCCCCCCCCCCCCCCCCCCCCCCCCCCCCCCCCCCCCCCCCCCCCCCCCCCCCCCCCCCCCCCCCCCCCCCCCCCCCCCCCCCCCCCCCCCCCCCCCCCCCCCCCCCCCCCCCCCCCCCCCCCCCCCCCCCCCCCCCCCCCCCCCCCCCCCCCCCCCCCCCCCCCCCCCCCCCCCCCCCCCCCCCCCCCCCCAGAACTATTTCAGTTATTCAATCAAGATGCACTCGACAAATCTCTCGTCAGTTGCTATTGTCTGTAAGTGATTTCTTTTTGTAATTGAAGTCTCAAGCTAGCTGTAGTGCTCATTGATCGATCATTACCTGTAATTATCGTCACTATATTCTTTTCTGTGGTATTATGCAGGATGAAGATGTATGAAATGAAAAAAGCTGGACGCTATGGCATTGGGTTCATTGACCCAAATACCATTAATGAAGACACATGGAAATTGGAATGGTATAAAGCAGATGTAGAAAAAAAAATGCTAGAGTTCTTGAAGCGCCTCAATACCAATGAAGATATACTACTTCCTTACAACTTCCTGTGAGTCACACTGTCTTGTACTACAAATTCTGTTTTTGCTTACTAGCTAGCTAGATGTTAATTAAGACATGCAAACGTGTGCGCATGCAGTTACCACTAGATCTTGTTAATCATTAAAGTTGAAGAAGGAAAAGTTGAAGTACTGGACTCACTACTTAAAAAAACAAAGTGACTACTCAATCTTGAAGGGGATAGTCGACAGGTAATTTCAAGCATTATTAACTATATGTCAACCTCTTTAGTTTGTCATTTCCTGATATCCACTATTTAATAACTCCTTTATTCATTTTCTTTGCCGGCGGGCAGGGCTTGGGCAAAGTTCATCAACGTGACTCCAGGCAAATGGCAAAAAAATCTGTATTGGTATCGACCCAAGGTAAGTAATTAAGTAATACTAGCTAGCTACCATCTCTTTAATTCTTGTTTCAATACCATTTAATTATCATGCTTGATTAATTATTATCTGATTAAATTCTATTCTCGTAAAGGCCCTGAAGCAGGGGCCGGGGACTGAAGTGTGTGCATACTACGTTTGCGAGAACATTCACATGATGGCGTCCGAAAGGAGCAGATCTGATAGACAGCTATGGGTATGTTTGCCAGAAAACTATTCACAATTTTTACATCATATTATCGATATCTAATCACACAACTAATACATGCATATTGATCTCCTTCTGAAAAGTTCAATGAGATGCGGGATCAGCTCCTACCAACGGAGCGCATACGAGCACTTCAAGAGGAAATAGCGAGATTTTTGCTCGACTAAGTCATAGGTCCCAAAGGAGAATACCATTACCCGCTACCGCCCCCATGAACCACTCCCAATTGTCATCGTGGTCCGAATGCACCAAGGCAAATGCCACTGGCTACGAAGCCAACATGTAGGAGAAATTGTATATACGTAATTGTATATATATATACGTGTGTATGTGTGAATGGTAGTGGTTGTGAGACATTCGATGATATATACATATATATATGTACCCCCCCCCCCCCCCCCCCCCCCCCCCCCCCCCCCCCCCCCCCCCCCCCCCCCCCCCCCCCCCCCCCCCCCCCTATATATATGCATAACGTGTACAATATGTAGTATCGTAAAATACCAGCAAACGAAAAAGAATTAAATGGAAAACACAAAATTAAGGGAAAAAGAAATCATGAACCCAAAACCCCCCAAACATTTTAGTACCGGTTGGTGTTACCAACCGGTACTAAAGGGATCTCCACCCCCGGCGCTGGCTCGTGCCACGTGGTGGCCCTTTAACGGCGGTTCGTGTAGAACTGGTACTAAACAGGGGGGGGGGGACCTTTAGTCCCCACCCTTTAGTGCCGGTTACAGAACCGACACTAAAGGGCCTTACGAACCAGTGCTATAACCCGATTCTGCACTAGTGCACATTCAGAAAGACTATGTCTCGATCTTCCGATCATGGAGGTGGTCGAGTCTTGTAGGGAAAAGTGTGCAAACCTCTGCAGTGTTGGAGATATACCCTAGAGGCAATCATGTATGATGATATTTCCTATGTTTTTATGAATAAAGATAGTCCTTGGACATTATCAATGATGTGTATCAACAAGTACGTGACTTGTTTGTGGGACTATGCATTGTATGATGATTGTTCTAAAAGGTCCCTAGTCGAAAGGGCTGTGTGGACGTGTAGCTGACTAGACTAGCACATGCCACGGTGGATGGCTCGGTCTCTTTAGCCATGGAGCATTGGATGCTAACTGGATAATAAGGACTCGGAAGGATCTGGTCGGATTCGACATAGTCGGATCCGAGTCAAGATAAGGAGCAAGACAGACCCACCTATGAGACACAGCGATATGTCATCTGTGAGTCTCTAGTATAACATACATTCTATGTCCTAAGACCTGAGCTGGCGCATGTACTCGGGATGGTGACATACCTGCTTTGGGTCGACCAAACGCTACTCCGTGACTGGGTGCTTACAAAGGTAGGTTTCGGGCTTGTCCTGACCCATGCTGCGAGACATGGTCGAGCAAGCGGGATTTGCCCCTCCGACCAGGAGAGATATACTCTGGGCCCCTCATGTGATCCGACCAAGATAAGCATGGCCGTGCGATAAGGCTTATGAGATAATCCAGTCTGTGGTCAGCATCACTAGAACGAGAAAGAGGTCAAGCTAGCACAAGGATGACAGACTCGCCTTGAGCCCGACAACATATATCGTGTGGCAAAGGGAATAAAAGTGTGACACGTTGTACAGGTTTGCCTAACTAGCCTCATCGAACACTTGGAGTCGGCACGCTTTGCTAGAGGCCGCTACCGACTAGACGAGCCGGATGTGATCTGACTCGCGACCAAGTGAACGAGAACCTAAGGGGTTGCGCGCTTAAGGGAAGGAACATGTGAGGCCCGATTCGACTCCACGAGTCAGATGTAATCCTACTCGGACTCGGATCCAGGCCGAACAGACTTTGGGCTTTAGGATCCATGCAAGGCCCAAGTGTGAGCCTGCGATGGATGCCTATATATAGTGGGGGTGTGGCACACTCATTTGGTTGATCGCTTCTGCTCCGTCACTAGGGCTTTGCATGTGTTACAAGTAGCCACCTCCAGTCGCCGCCGACTGTGTGATCGGACATAGTAGTCCTCCATGCGGTGTTCCTCCTGCACGTGTGGATACCATCTGATGCGGTGCACTTGCACTGCTCCGGCAAACCTGTACATGGGATCAGACAATCGGCTGTTCGAGGGAGATTGGACAAGAAGGAGACGATCCACGCGGACGCGCTGCCCCAACTCTTCTTCCGCTGCACGGCACTGCGCGTCTAGTGGTAACGATCTATGATCCATCTCCCCTAGCATGATCTTGGTTGTTCTGCGCGTAGGAAAATTTTAATTTGCAGTCGACGCACCCTACCGTAGATCCCAACATGAAGAGTGTATGAACTAATCATGATTAGCCATGTCCCCAGTTATGGACAAATTTGAGTATCTAGAAGTGAATTATTGGTTGATCTCATCGCTTTATTTAATTAATGAATTCAGTTATTAATAACTTGGGAATTTTGGGATTGAGTTGGAGGAACCTTTTCAATAATTGCATAAACTTGGTAGTAAATAAAATTAATTCCTTTGTTGTAGGAAAAAAATTAGCTTTATGCAAAAATAAAACTTAGAGCCTCCACCAGCCAAATATGCATGTACTGATAGACATTTCTATTATTATTATATGGTGTGACATTGCCAGCATATTCCATGTGCTGAACTACACAGCTGCAACGTCTCATGTTGCAGAGTTTTCTGACGAGGATTAAGGTGCTATAGGTCATTGTTATGCACTCAATTTTGTCGTGGAGTTGGATGGACTCATTTACCTATGAAGCTTCTGCGGTTATTTTATTTAGATGGCCTTCAGCCATATTTATGTAATAAATAATCTTTTGAGGACCTTGATGTAAGAAAGTGTGTTTGAACTCTGTTATAATTCCTCGAGTATTGTGTGTGCCAGCATACCGATCCAGGGATGCCACTTAAGCCCAGAGACTTCGATCTATTGGGATCGGGGCGCTACAGTACTTGCATGGCTAATGCACGTGCATGGCCACATACTTAGTTTGCTAGAGAGACATCCGAATGCTTGAGAATGATAGTAAATTTATTTTTATGGACCAAGAGACATCATGATATTTTGGATTGGCAGAAGAAGTGCAAGGTGCATGACATGCATGCTATGTTTTAGGCAAATACATGCAACACAAGAGGGTTACATGCATGCCCATACGTACAAGGCCTCATGCACTTCTGTTTCTTTCTCTTTACTCTTTATCAAGGACCGTCTGAAGCTGTAGCAAACTCATCCCGTGGCAATTCTAGGACTTCTTAGTTTTTTCCTGTTTCATGACATCAATGAGAACTTGTTGTCGGACATCTTCCCATTCTGGAGATTTGAACGAGAAAAAAAGCAGAAGGCGTGCTCCTTGTTTTTTCTGAGCTTGAGCAGATTGAGCATTATGGTGAATATGTTTCTCACTGTACGTTCTTCTCAACAAGCGTCGACTATTTTTTAAACCATGCACTGTCATCTCATGAATGATAATTTTGGACCAAAGACCACATAGTATATCCTCCATGCAATCCTTTTGAAATTAAGGAAGCACACATGCACATGTGCACATATAATTTTGGAGCACTGGATGATGCATGCTAGATATGATCAGTGGAAGCGTCGTCCGACAGTAGAGACTGAATAAGCACAGAATATGTGGAATGCTACTTCTTTAGCTTGCATTGAATTTTTCCTTGAAGAGGAAAGGGTGATGCAGCAAAGTAATGATAAGTATGTCCCTTAGTTAAGAACCAAGGTATCAATCCAGTAGGAGGCACAAACAAGTCTCCAATATATGCACCTGCACAAACTAACAAACACTAGCACACAAGGCGAAAAGGGGGTTGTCAATCCCTTCACGGTCACAAACAAGAGTGAGATCTAATAGAGATAGGTATAAAAGATAAATAAAAGAGAAAACTAAAGTAAATATAAATAAATTGCAGAAAGGTATTTTTGGGTTTTTTGGTTTATAGATATGAAAATATATGATGGAAAATAGACCCGGGGGCCATAGGTTTCACTAGAGGCTTCTCTCTTGAAGGGAAACATACGGTGGGTAAACAAATTACTGTTGAGCAATTGATAAAAAAGCGCAATGTTATGACGATATCTAAGGCAATGATCATGAATATAGGCATCACGTCCGTGACAAGTAGACCGACTCCTGCCTACATCTACTACTATTACTCCACACATCGACCGCTATCCAGCATGCATCTAGAGTATTAAGTTCACAAGAACGGAGTAACGACTTAAGTAAGATGACATGATGTAGAGGGATAAACTCAAGCAATATGATGTAAACCCCATCTTTTCATCCTTGATGGCAACAAGACAATATGTGCCTCGCTACCCCTACTATGTCACTGGGTGAGGACACCGCAAGATTGAACCTAAAACTAAGCACCTCTCCCATTGCAAGAAAAACCGATCTAGTTGGCCAAATCAAACTAATAGTTCGAAGAGAAATACAAAGATATCTTAATCATGCATAAGATAGTTCTAAGAAGACTCAAATAATATTCATAGATAATCTGATCATAAATCCACAATTCATCAGATCTCAACAAACGCACCGCAAAAGAGTATTACATTGGATAGAACTCCAAGAACACCGAGGAGAACATTGCATTGGAGATCAAAGAGAGAGAAGAATCCATCTAGCTACTAGCTATGGACCCGTAGGTCTATGCTAAACTACTCGCGCTTCATCGAAAGGGCAGCAAGGTTGATTTAGAGGCCCTCTGTGATTGAATGCCCCTCCGGCAGAGTGCCGGATAAGGCCCCAAGATGGGATCTCACGGGAACAGAGGCTTGCGGTGGTGGAAAAGTATTTTGGTGGTCGCTTCTGATGTTTGGGGAATATTTGAGAATATATAGAAGTGGATTTAGGGTTTGAGGACCTCTGAGGGGCCCACAAGCCCTCAGGGCACCCCCTAGGGCGCGCCCTAGAGGCTTGTGGCCTCTTCGGGACTCTTCTGGCCCTCTCTCCAAGTCACGTAGGTGTCTTCTGGTCCAAGAAAATTCATCATAAAGTTTTATTCCGTTTGGAGTCCGTTTAATATTCCTTTTCTGTAAAAGTAAAAAAATAAGGAAAAACAAAAACTGGCACTCCGTTTAATATTCCTCTTCTGTTGAGCTTTCGTACACATATAGCTCTAGTGCATCCGTTGCATGGCAATCCCTACTCACTCACATTGATATCTATTAATGGGCATCTCCATAGCCCGTTGATACGCCTAGTTGATGTGAGACTATCTTCTCCTTTTTATCTCTCCACAACCACCATTCTATTCCACATATAGTGCTATGTCCATGGCTCACACTCATGTATTGCGTGTAGATTGACAAAGTTTGAGAACATTAAAAGTATGAAACAATTGCTTGGCTTGTCATCGGGGT
>JAAAWM010011773.1:0-103634 GCA_036873465.1 Thinopyrum obtusiflorum | reverse complement strand
AAACCTTCAGGTTGCATCATATACAACTCTTCTTCCAGAAATCCATTCAGGAACGCAGTCTTTACATCCATTTGCCAAATTTCATAACCATAAAATGCGGCAATCGCTAACATGATTCGGACGGACTTGAGCATCGCTACGGGTGAGAAGGTCTCATCGTAGTCAACTCCTTGAACTTGTCAAAAACCTTTCACAACAAGTCGAGCTTTGTAGACAGTAATATTACCGTCAGCGCCAGTCTTCTTCTTGAAGATCCATTTATTCTCGATGGCTTGCTGATCATCGGGCAAGTCAACCAAAGTCCACACTTTGTTCTCATACATGGATCCCATCTCAGATTTCATGGCCTCAAGCCATTTGCGGAATCTGGGCTCATCATCGCTTCCTCATAGTTCGTAGGTTCGTCATGGTCAAGTAACATGACCTCCAGAACAGGATTACCGTACCACTCTGGTGCGGATCTTACTCTGGTTGACCTACGAGGTTCAGTAGTAACTTGATCTGAAGTTACATGATCATTATCATTAGCTTCCTCACTAATTGGTGTAGGAGTCACAGGAACAGATTTCTGTGATGAACTGCTTTCCAATAAGGGAGCAGGTACAGTTACCTCATCAAGTTCTACTTTCCTCCCACTCACTTCTTTCGAGAGAAACTCCATCTCTAGAAAGGATCCATTCTTAGCAACGAATGTCTTGCCTTCGGATCTGTGAGGGGGGGGGGGGGGGGGGGGGGGGGGGGGGGGGGGGGGGGGGGGGGGGGGGGGGGGGGGGGATTTGGGTTTGAACTTATCAGGATGAAACTTTTTCACATAAGCATCGCAACCCCAAACTTTAAGAAACGACAACTTTGGTTTCTTGCCAAACCACAGTTCATAAGGCGTCGTCTCATCGGATTTTGATGGTGCCCTATTTAACGTGAATGTAGCTGTCTCTAATGCATAACCCCAAAACGATAGTGGTAAATTGGTAAGAGACATCATAGATTGCACTATATCCAATAAAGTATGGTTATGACGTTCGGACACACCATTATGCTGTGGTGTTCTAGGTGGCGTGAGTAGTGAAACTATTTCACATTGTTTTAACTGAAGGCCAAACTCGTAACTCAAATACTCTTCTCTACGATCAGATCGTAGAAACTTTATTTTTCTTGTTACGATGATTTTCCACTTCACTCTGAAATTATATGAACTTTTCAAATGTTTCAGACTTATGTTTCATTAAGTAGATATACCCATATCTGCTCAAATCATCTGTGAAGGTGAGAAAATAACGATATCCGCCATGAGCCTCAATATTCATTGGACCACATACATCTGTATGTATGACTTCCAACAAATCTGTTGCTCTCTCCATAGTTCCGGAGAACGGTGTTTTTAGTCATCTTGCCCATGAGGCACGGTTCGCAAGCATCAAGTGATTCATAATCAAGTGATTCCAAAATCCCATTAGTATGGAGTTTCTTCATGCGCTTTACACCAATATGACCTAAACGGCAGTGCCACAAATAAGTTGCACTATCATTATTAACTTTGCATCTTTTGGCTTCATTATTATGAATATGTGTATCACTACGATCGAGATCCAACAAACCATTTTCGTTGGTATGTATGACCATAGAAGGTTTTTATTCATGTAAACAGAACAACAATTGTTCTCTAACTTAAATGAATAACCGTATTGCAATAAACATGATCAAATCATATTCATGCTCAACGCAAACACCAAATAACACTTATTTAGTTTCAACACTAATCCTGAAAGTATAGGGAGTGTGCGATGATGATCATATCAATCTTGGAACTACTTCCGGGGGGGGGGGGGGGGGGGGGGGGGGGGGGGGGGGGGGGGGGGGGGGGGGGGGGGGGGGGGGGGGGGGGGGGGGGGGGGGGGGGGGGGGGGGGGGGGGGGGGGGGGGGGGGGGGGGGGGGGGGGGGGGGGGGGGGGGGGGGGGGGGGGGGGGGGGGGGGGGGGGGGGGGGGGGGGGGGGGGGGGGGGGGGGGGGGGGGGGGGGGGGGGGGGGGGGGGGGGGGGGGGGGGGGGGGGGGGGGGGGGGGGGGGGGGGGGGGGGGGGGGGGGGGGGGGGGGGGGGGGGGGGGGGGGGGGGGGGGGGGGGGGGGGGGGGGGGGGGGGGGGGGGGGGGGGGGGGGGGGGGGGGGGGGGGGGGGGGGGGGGGGGGGGGGGGGGGGGGGGGGGGGGGGGGGGGGGGGGGGGGGGGGGGGGGGGGGGGGGGGGGGGGGGGGGGGGGGGGGGGGGGGGGGGGGGGGGGGGGGGGGGGGGGGGGGGGGGGGGGGGGGGGGGGGGGGGGGGGGGGGGGGGGGGGGGGGGGGGGGGGGGGGGGGGGGGGGGGGGGGGGGGGGGGGGGGGGGGGGGGGGGGGGGGGGGGGGGGGGGGGGGAGCACATGCTCACTAGTTGAGCGATTCTCCTCCATCTTTTAGCTATAGAACTTTCTTGGAGACTTCATATCTATCAACTCGGGTATTTGCTTAGAATATTAACTTCAACTCCTGGAACATCTTATATGGTCCATGACGTTCAAAACGTCTTTGAAGTCCCGATTCTAAGCCGTTAAGCATGGTGCACTAAACTATCAAGTAGTCATCATATTGAGCTACCCAAAGGTTCATAACGTCTGCATCACTCTTGCAATAGGTCTGTCACCTAGCGGCGCATCAAGGACATAATTTTTCTGTGCAGCAATGAGGATAATCCTCAGATCACGGATCCAATCCGCATCTTTGCTACTAACATTTTTCAACATAATTTTCTCTAGGAACATATCAAAAATAAAAACAGGGAAGCAACAACGCGAGCTATTGATCTACAACATAATTTGCAAAATACTATTAGGACTAAATACCTTTGTTCACTTTGCCATCCTTCTTATCCACCAAATAGTTGGGGTAGTTCCGCTTCCAGTGACCAGTCCCTTTGTAGTAGAAGCACTTAGTCTCAGGCTTAGGTACAGACTTGGGCTTCTTCACTTGATTAGCAACTTGCTTGCCGTTCTTTTTGAAGTTCCCCTTCTTCCCTTTGCCCTTTGGGGGGGGGGGGGGGGGGGGGGGGGGGGGGGGGGGGGGGGGGGGGGGGGGGGGGGGGGGGGGGGGGGGGGGGGGGGGGGGGGGGGGGGGGGGGGGGGGGGGGGGGGGGGGGGGGGGGGGGGGGGGGGGGGGGGGGGGGGGGGGGGGGGGGGGGGGGGGGGGGGGGGGGGGGGGGGGGGGGGGGGGGGGGGGGGGGGGGGGGGGGGGGGGGGGGGGGGGGGGGGGGGGGGGGGGGGGGGGGGGGGGGGGGGGGGGGGGGGGGGGGGGGGGGGGGGGGGGGGGGGGGGGGGGGGGGGGGGGGGGGGGGGGGGGGGGGGGGGGGGGGGGGGGGGGGGGGGGGGGGGGGGGGGGGGGGGGGGGGGGGGGGGGGGGGGGGGGGGGGGGGGGGGGGGGGGGGGGGGGGGGGGGGGGGGGGGGGGGGGGGGGGGGGGGGGGGGGGGGGGGGGGGGGGGGGGGGGGGGGGGGGGGGGGGGGGGGGGGGGGGGGGGGGGGGGGGGGGGGGGGGGGGGGGGGGGGGGGGGGGGGGGGGGGGGGGGGGGGGGGGGGGGGGGGGGGGGGGGGGGGGGGGGGGGGGGGGGGGGGGGGGGGGGGGGGGGGGGGGGGGGGGGGGGGGGGGGGGGGGGGGGGGGGGGGGGGGGGGGGGGGGGGGGGGGGGGGGGGGGGGGGGGGGGGGGGGGGGGGGGGGGGGGGGGGGGGGGGGGGGGGGGGGGGGGGGGGGGGGGGGGGGGGGGGGGGGGGGGGGGGGGGGGGGGGGGGGGGGGGGGGGGGGGGGGGGGGGGGGGGGGGGGGGGGGGGGGGGGGGGGGGGGGGGGGGGGGGGGGGGGGGGGGGGGGGGGGGGGGGGGGGGGGGGGGGGGGGGGGGGGGGGGGGGGGGGGGGGGGGGGGGGGGGGGGGGGGGGGGGGGGGGGGGGGGGGGGGGGGGGGGGGGGGGGGGGGGGGGGGGGGGGGGGGGGGGGGGGGGGGGGGGGGGGGGGGGGGGGGGGGGGGGGGGGGGGGGGGGGGGGGGGGGGGGGGGGGGGGGGGGGGGGGGGGGGGGGGGGGGGGGGGGGGGGGGGGGGGGGGGGGGGGGGGGGGGGGGGGGGGGGGGGGGGGGGGGGGGGGGGGGGGGGGGGGGGGGGGGGGGGGGGGGGGGGGGGGGGGGGGGGGGGGGGGGGGGGGGGGGGGGGGGGGGGGGGGGGGGGGGGGGGGGGGGGGGGGGGGGGGGGGGGGGGGGGGGGGGGGGGGGGGGGGGGGGGGGGGGGGGGGGGGGTGGGTCTGTAACTTGAGGATTATCCTCATTGCTGCACAGAAGAATTATGTCCTGGAAGCACCGCTAGGTGCAAGGCCCGCTGCAGGAGCGACTCCGGACGTTATGAACGTCTGGCAAACTAAAGCTGACGACTACTCGATAGTTCAGTGTGCCATGCTTTACGGCTTAGAATCGGGACTTCAAAGATGTTTTGAACGTCATGGAGCATATGAGATGTTCCAAGAGTTGAAGTTAAAATTTCAAGCAAATGCCAGAGTTGAGAGATGTGAAGTCTCCAACAAGTTCTATAGATGCAAGATGGAGGAGAACAGTTCTGTCAGTGAACATATACTCAAAATGTATGGGTACCATAACCACTTGACTCAGCTGGGAGTTAATCTTCCTGATGATAGTGTCATTGACAGAGTTCTTCAATCACTGCCACCAAGCTATAAAGGCTTCGTGATGAACTATAATATGTAAGGGATGGAAAAGACAATTCCCGAGCTCTTCGCAACGCTAAAGGCTGCGGAGGTAGAAATCAAGAAGGAGTATCAAGTGTTGATGGTTAACAAGACCACTAGTTTCAAGAAAAAGGGCAAAGGGAAGAAGGGGAACTTCAAGAAGAATAGCAAGCAAGTTTCTATTCCCGGGAAGAAGCCCGAGTCTGGACCTAAGCCCGAAACTGAGTGCTTCTACTGCAAAGGGACTGGTCACTGGAAGCGGAACTGCCCCAAGTATTTGGCGGATAAGAAGGATGGCAAAGTGAAAGGTATATTTGATATACATGTTATTGATGTGTACCTTACTAATGCTCGTAGTAGCGCCTGGGTATTTGATACTGGTTCTGTTGCTCATATTGGCTACTCGAAATATGGGCTACAGATTAAACGAAGATTGGCTAAGGACGAGGTGACGATGCGCGTCAGAAATGGTTCCAAGGTCGATGTGATCGCCGTCGGCATGCTACCTCTACATCTACCTTCGGGATTAGTTTTAGACCTGAATAATTGTTATTTGGTGCCAACGTTGAGCATGAACATTATATTTGGATCTTGTTTGATGCGAGACGATTATTCATTTAAATAAGAGAATAATAGTTGTTCTATTTATATGAGTAATATCTTTTATGGTCATGCACCCTTGATGAGTGGTCTATTTTTGTTGAATCTCGATCGAAGTGATACACATATTCATAATATTGAAGCCAAAAGATGCAAAGTTAATAATGATAGTGCAACTTATTTGTGGCACTTCCGTTTAGCTCATATTGGTGTAAAGCGCATGAAGAAACACCATGTAGATGGGCTTTTGGAATCACTTGATGCTTGCGAACCATGCCTCATGGGCAAGATGACTAAGACTTTGTTCTCCGGAACAATGGAGCGAGCAACTAACTTATTGGAAATAATACATACTGATGTATGCGGTCCGATGAATGTTGAGGCTCGCGGCGGGTATCGTTATTTTCTGACCTTCACAGATGATTTGAGCAGATATGGGTATATCTACTTGATGAAACATAAGTCTGAAACATTTGAAAAGTTCAAAGAATTTCAGAGTGAAGTGGAAAATCATCGTAACAAGAAAATAAAGTTTCTACGATCTGATTGCGGAGGCGAATATTTGATTTATGAGTTTGGTCTTCATTTGAACTAATGTGGAATAGTTTCGCAACTCACGCCACCTGGAACACCACAGCGTAATGGCGTGTCCGAACGTCGTAACCGTATTTTATTAGATATGGTGCGATCTATGATGTCTCTTACCGATTTACCACTACCGTTTTGGGGTTATGCTTTAGAGACGGCTGCATTCACGTTAAATAGGGCACCATCTAAATCCGTTGAGACGACACCATATGAACTGTGGTTTGGCAAGAAACCTAAGTTGTCATTTATTAAAGTTTGGGACTGCGATGCTTATGTGAAAAAACATCAACCTGATAAGCTCAAACCCAAATCAGAGAAGTGTGACTTCATAGGATACCCAAAAGAAACCGTTGGTACACCTTCTATCACAGATCCGAAGGCAAGACTTTGTTGCTAAGAATGGATCCTTTCTAGAGAAGGAGTTTCTCACGAAAGAAGTGAGTGGGAGGAAAGTAGAACTTGATGAGGTAATTGTACCTTCTCTCAAATTGGAAAATGGTTCATCACAGAAAACAGTTCCAGTGATGCCTACACCAATTAGTGAGGAAGTTAATGATGATGATCATGAAACTTCAGATCAAGTTACTACCGAACCTCGTAGGTCAACCAGAGTACGGTCCACACCAGAGTGGTACGGTACTCCTGTTCTGGAAGTCATGTTACTAGACCATGACGAACCTACGAACTATGAGGAAGCGATGATGAGCCCAGATTCCGCGAAATGGCTTGAGGCCATGAAATCTGAGATGGGATCCATGTATGAGAACAAAGTGTGGACTTTTGTTGACTTGCCCTATGATCGGCAAGCCATAGAGAATAAATGGATTTTCAAGAAGAAGACTGACGCTGACGGTAATGTTACTATCTACAAAGATCGACTTGTTGCAAAAGGTTTTCGACAAGTTCAAGGAGTTGACTACGATGAGACCTTCTCACCCGTAGCGATGCTTAAGTCTGTCCGAATCATGTTAGCAATTGCCGCATTTTATTATTATGAAATTTGGCAAATGGATGTCAAACCTGCATTCCTTAATGGATTTCTTAAAGAAGAGTTGTACATGATGCAACCAGAAGGTTTTGTCGATCCTAAAGGTGCTAACAAAGTGTGCAAGCTCCAGCGATCCATTTATGGATTGGTGCAATCATCTCAGAGTTGGAATATACGCTTTGATAGTGTGATCAAAGCATATGGTTTTATACAGACTTTTGGAGAAGCCTGTATTGACAAGAAAGTGAGTGGGAGCTCTGTAGCATTTCTGATATTATATGTAGATGACGGGGGGGGGGGGGGGGGGGGGGGGGGGGGGGGGGGGGGGGGGGGGGGGGGGGGGGGGGGGGGGGGGGGGGGGGGGGGGGGGGGGGGGGGGGGGGGGGGGGGGGGGGGGGGGGGGGGGGGGGGGGGGGGGGGGGGGGGGGGGGGGGGGGGGGGGGGGGGGGGGGGGGGGGGGGGGGGGGGGGGGGGGGGGGGGGGGGGGGGGGGGGGGGGGGGGGGGGGGGGGGGGGGGGGGGGGGGGGGGGGGGGGGGGGGGGGGGGGGGGGGGGGGGGGGGGGGGGGGGGGGGGGGGGGGGGGGGGGGGGGGGGGGGGGGGGGGGGGGGGGGGGGGGGGGGGGGGGGGGGGGGGGGGGGGGGGGGGGGGGGGGGGGGGGGGGGGGGGGGGGGGGGGGGGGGGGGGGGGGGGGGGGGGGGGGGGGGGGGGGGGGGGGGGGGGGGGGGGGGGGGGGGGGGGGGGGGGGGGGGGGGGGGGGGGGGGGGGGGGGGGGGGGGGGGGGGGGGGGGGGGGGGGGGGGGGGGGGGGGGGGGGGGGGGGGGGGGGGGGGGGGGGGGGGGGGGGGGGGGGGGGGGGGGGGGGGGGGGGGGGGGGGGGGGGGGGGGGGGGGGGGGGGGGGGGGGGGGGGGGGGGGGGGGGGGGGGGGGGGGGGGGGGGGGGGGGGGGGGGGGGGGGGGGGGGGGGGGGGGGGGGGGGGGGGGGGGGGGGGGGGGGGGGGGGGGGGGGGGGGGGGGGGGGGGGGGGGGGGGGGGGGGGGGGGGGGGGGGGGGGGGGGGGGGGGGGGGGGGGGGGGGGGGGGGGGGGGGGGGGGGGGGGGGGGGGGGGGGGGGGGGGGGGGGGGGGGGGGGGGGGGGGGGGGGGGGGGGGGGGGGGGGGGGGGGGGGGGGGGGGGGGGGGGGGGGGGGGGGGGGGGGGGGGGGGGGGGGGGGGGGGGGGGGGGGGGGGGGGGGGGGGGGGGGGGGGGGGGGGGGGGGGGGGGGGGGGGGGGGGGGGGGGGGGGGGGGGGGGGGGGGGGGGGGGGGGGGGGGGGGGGGGGGGGGGGGGGGGGGGGGGGGGGGGGGGGGGGGGGGGGGGGGGGGGGGGGGGGGGGGGGGGGGGGGGGGGGGGGGGGGGGGGGGGGGGGGGGGGGGGGGGGGGGGGGGGGGGGGGGGGGGGGGGGGGGGGGGGGGGGGGGGGGGGGGGGGGGGGGGGGGGGGGGGGGGGGGGGGGGGGGGGGGGGGGGGGGGGGGGGGGGGGGGGGGGGGGGGGGGGGGGGGGGGGGGGGGGGGGGGGGGGGGGGGGGGGGGGGGGGGGGGGGGGGGGGGGGGGGGGGGGGGGGGGGGGGGGGGGGGGGGGGGGGGGGGGGGGGGGGGGGGGGGGGGGGGGGGGGGGGGGGGGGGGGGGGGGGGGGGGGGGGGGGGGGGGGGGGGGGGGGGGGGGGGGGGGGGGGGGGGGGGGGGGGGGGGGGGGGGGGGGGGGGGGGGGGGGGGGGGGGGGGGGGGGGGGGGGGGGGGGGGGGGGGGGGGGGGGGGGGGGGGGGGGGGGGGGGGGGGGGGGGGGGGGGGGGGGGGGGGGGGGGGGGGGGGGGGGGGGGGGGGGGGGGGGGGGGGGGGGGGGGGGGGGGGGGGGGGGGGGGGGGGGGGGGGGGGGGGGGGGGGGGGGGGGGGGGGGGGGGGGGGGGGGGGGGGGGGGGGGGGGGGGGGGGGGGGGGGGGGGGGGGGGGGGGGGGGGGGGGGGGGGCGATAAATATCTTCGTAAAATATGTAGGAACCAATATGAGCATCCAGGTTCCGCTATTGGTTATTGACTGGAGATGTGTCTTGGTCATGTCTACATAGTTCTCGAACCCGTAGGGTCCGCACGCTTAACGTTCGAGGATGATTTGTATTATGAGTTATGTGTTTTGGTGACCAAAGATTGTTCGGAGTCCCGGATGAGATCACAGACATGACTAGGAGTCTTGAAATGGTCAAGAGGTAAAGATTGATATATTGGACGATGATATTCGAACACCGGAATGGTTTCAGAAAGGTTCGAGTATATTTTGGAGTACCGAGGGGTTACCGGAACCCCCCGAGGAATTATTGGTCCTACATGGGCCTTAGTGGAGAGAGAGGGGAGCCCGCAAGGGGTGGCCACGCCCCCCATGGGAGTCCGAATTGGACTAGGGGAGGGGCGGTGCCCCCTTTCCCTCTCCTTCATTTCCCCTCCGATGAGAAAGGAAAAGGGGGGCGAATCCTACTAGGAGTGGAGTCGTAGTACGACTCCCCCCCATGGCGCGCCCCTTTTGGCCGTCTGCCTCCTCCTCCCCTCCTTTATATATGGGGGCAGGGGGTCACCCCATAGCACATCAATTGTTCTCTTAGCCGTGTGCGGTGCCCCCCTCCATAGTTTACTCCTCCGGTCATAGCGTCGTAGTGCTTAGGCGAAGCCCCGCGCAGATCACATCACCATCATTGTCACCACGCCGTCGTGCTGACGGAACTCTCCCTCGACCCTCTGCTGGATCAAGAGTTCAAGGGATGTCATTGAGCTGAACGTGTGCTGAACTCGGAGGTGCTGTACATTCGGTACTAGATCGGTTGGATCATGAAGACGTTCGATTACATCAACCACTTTAACCTAATGCTTCCGCTTTCGGTCTACGAGGGTACGTGGACACACTCTCCCCCTCTCATTGCTATGCATCTCCTAGATAGATCTTGCGTGATCGTAGGAAATTTTTTGAAATTGCATGCTACGTTCCCCAACACTATTATGACAGGAATGGATTGTGGCTCTCCCATGGGCATATTGTCATGTGTCTATGGCTCTGAGGCAAAGATACTATGAGTTTATTCTGGTTTAGGGAAGAAACTCTTGGAGTATCCCTCCAACAAGCGCTGGCTAGCAACGGGACAAAATCCTACGCTGGATACCCTGAATTGATGACGTTCCATGCAAACACCCACTAGCTGACTTTCGTAGGCCGAAAAAAGGATCAGATCACCAGAATTCACTCAAACACACATGTGGCCATGACTTTCTCAACCCTCCAAGAACACGCCATTCAATGCCTTCAATTTCTAACAATCTTATTTTAGGAACTTTTGAGTTCATTAAGACAAGGTCAACTGATTGACGATAAAGCATGCTTGGTCTGGTAAAACACCTTCAACCTTGGTTCCGACAAAGAAAAGTCAAAAGGATCACCAACCGAACATGAAGAGCTCAGCGGCTACTAACAATGTGATGCCCCGGGGGGTGTATCGACAAAAGACAGAAGAGATCCATCGAAGATGGGGCGGCCCAAGTCTGCTACTGGGAGTCCATAGATGATATAGGGCGCATCACCACCTTGGGGCAGAAGACAATGACTCTTCTATGTATCTAGCTAGGTCTTATGTATATGGCATGTGATAGCTGACATGGTTTCACGTACCTTACGTAGAACAACTCGTAACCGACTCTGATCATGTAACCCTGTCATGGGCCACCTATATAATGTGGGCCACTTATATAATGTCCGGTAGGGACGCCCTGATAGATACCTGACAATCTCATATCCAAGAGTCAGAAGCAAGCACCCTACACGATCTTACGATCACACCCATGTAAACAAAAACCGCAGTTCTCATACGAGGCTAGGTTCATCAATACCCAGACAAGCAAGAAGTATGGTATTACCTCGATATGAGGGCCTAACCATGGGTAAATCTCCTTGTGCCCACCATCCGAATCTCTGACATTTGTTCTATCCTTAGATGTGAATTGCCAGGGAAATACCTCAACGCTGGTGGAGGAAAAATAGGGAGAGACATGGATAAGAAAACTGAATTTGGCAGAGGATGCACCAAACAAGCTGACTCTCCTCCTATATATTATATTTCTATATCCAAAAAGTATATCCATTGAAAATATAGCCTTCAGATATTAAAGCTATTACAAACTTAGGTAGTTAAAAAGATTAATAAAAAATATAGATGGGTGGGATTTGAGGAAAAATGTGAAGAAAATCTTTTGGAATGACTCTCCATATGGGAATTTGAGGAGTCAAATTTGAAGTGTTGGTTGGACTTGCTATGAGGTTTGTTGTATAAACAGCTTCCACAAAATCAACCTTAGAAACAAAATTCACAGCTGGAATATCTTCACCCTACCGAATGCTTGAAATTCTGAAAAGAAGACACAAAACATGATTATGCTTGCGCCCAAGCCATTCGATAAAAGAGCATTCACAAATTGCATACAAAAATTACTGGAGAAATAAGTTGCTAATAACCAAGCTGCTCCTTCTGGCCAAAGTTTCCAACTCAGACTTGTCTTTTTCAGTTACTAGAGAATGATCTCCAGCCATAGTTAAATACAGACCTCTGATACAAAATAGTGTAGCAACTTAACATCATTACAGAACCACAAAAATCCATCAGGTACTCAGCTTAGCTCTCTTGACAGGGTATGCCTGCATCCATGCGCCGCGTGTTAAAGACCTTAGTTCTGACGCTTACAATCTTGTGAATTCTAGTTTCTGGGCCTATAAATAACAAAAGATATCCTCTAATTAGGATAAGTAAAGATGTGGTTTAGTAACACAGAGCAGAAGAACTGAGTCAGAGTATAATAAAGTGAAGTTGTTGAAGGAAATATGCCCTAGAGGCAATAATAAAGTTGTTATTTCATATTTCCTTATATCATGATAAATGTTTAATATTCATGCTAGATTTGTATTAATCAGAAACTTGATACATGTGTGGATACATAGACAAAACACTATGTCCCTAGTAAGCCTCTACTAGACTAGCTCGTTAATCAAAGATGGTTAAGTTTCCTAACCATAGACATGTGTTGTCATTTGATGAACGGGATCACATCATTAGGAGAATGATGTGATCGAAAAGACCCATCCATTAGCTTAGCATAATGATCGTTAAGTTTTATTGCTATTGCTTTCTTCATGTCATATACATGTTCCTTTGACTATGAGATTATGCAACTCCCGGATACCGGAGGAATACCTTGTGTGCTATCAAACGTCACAATGTAACTGGGTGATTATAAAGATGCTCTAAAGGTATCTCCGAAGGTGTTTGTTGGGTTGGCATAGATCGAGATTAGGATTTGTCACTCCGAGTATCGGAGAGGTATCTCTAGGCCCTCTCGGTAATACACATCATAATAAGCCTTGCAAGCAATGTGACTAATGAGTTAGTTGTGGGATGATGTATTACTAAACGAGTAAAGAGACTTGCCGGTAATGAGATTGAACTAGGTATGAAGATACCGATGATCGAATCTCGGGCAAGTAACATACCGATGACAAAGGGAATAACGTATGTTGTCATTTTGGTACGACTGATAAAGATCTTCATAGAATATGTAGGAACCAATATGAGCATCCAGGTTCTGCTGTTGGTTATTTACCGGAGAGGTGTCTCGGTCATGTCTACATAGTTCTCGAACCCGTAGGGTCCGCACGCTTAATGTTCGATGACGATTTTGTATTATATGAGTTGTGTGATTTGGTGACCGAATGTTGTTCAGAGTCCTGGATGATATCACGGACATGACGAGGAGTCTCGAAATGGTCGAGAGGTAAAGATTCATATATAGGACGATAGCATTCGGACACCGGAAGTGCTCCAAGGGTACCGGGTACGTATCGGGTCACCGGAAGGGGTTCCGGGCCTCCCCGGCAACTACATGGGCCTAATGGGCCAAGAAGGGGACAGACTAGCCCCTAGGGGGCTGGTGTGCCCCATGTAGGCCAAAATAAGGGGAAAGGAAAGGGGAGAAGAGGGAAAGGAAGGGGAGGGATTCGGCCTCCCCCTTCCTTCTCTCCTCCCTCCTCCTTCCTTCCCCCTCCGGATGAATATGGAAGGGGGGGAGGCCGAATTGGGAGGTGCCCAAGTAGGATTCCTCCTACTTGGGGCGCCCCCTTGGCTGCCTCTCCTCCCCTCCAACCTATATATATGAGGGGGAAGCACCGCTAGAACACACAACATTGATTCCTAGCCGTCTGCGGCGCCCCCCCTACACAGTTTGCGCCTCCGGTCATATTCACGTAGTGCTTGGGCGAAGCCCTGCACGGATCACATCACCATCACCGACACCACGCCGTTGTGCTGACGGAATTCTCCCTTGACACTTTGCTGGATCAAGAGTTCGAGGGACGTCATCCCGCTGAACGTGTGCAGAACTCAGAGGTGCCATACGTTTGGTACTTGAGCGACCGAAACAAGAAGAAGTTCGACTACATCAAGCGCGATGTCAAACGCTTCCGCTTTCGGTCTACGACGGTACGTGGACACACTCTCCCCCTCTCGTTGCTATGCATCTCCTAGATAGATCTTGCATGAGCGTAGGAAAATTTGAAATTGCATGCTACGTTTCCCAACAGTGTTATCAGAGCCAGGTCTATGCGTAGATGATATGCACGAGTAGAACACAAAGAGTTGTGGGCAGTGATCGTCATACTGCTTACCACCGATGTCTTATTTTGATTCAGCGGTATTGTTGTATGAAGCGGCCCGGACCAACCTTACATGACCACGTTCATGAGACTGGTTCCACCGACAGACATGCAGCTAGTTTTGCATAAAGGTGGCTGGCGGGTGTCTGTTTCTCCAACTTTAGTTGAATCGAATTTGACTGCGGCCGGTCCTTGTTGAAGGTTAAAACAGCAAACTTGATAAATCACCATTGTGGTTTTGATGCGTAGGTAAGAATGGTTCTTGCTAGAAGCCCGTAGCAGCCACGTAAAACTTGCAACAACAAAGTAGAGGACGTCTAACTTGTTTTTGCAGGGCATGTTGTGATGTGATATGGTCAAGATAGGATGTGATATACTTTATTGTATGTGATGGTCATGTTTTGTAAAAGTTATCGACAACTGGCAGGAGGCTTATGGTTGTCTCTTTATTATATGAAATGCAAATGCCATGTAATTGCTTTACTTTATCACTATGCGTTAGCGATAGTTGTAGAAGCAATAGTTGGTGAGACGACCACGACGCTACGATGGAGATCAAGGTGTCAAGCCGGTGATGATGGAGATCATGACAGTGCTTTGGAGATGGAGATCAAAGGCACAAGATGATGATGGCCATATAATGTCACATATTTTGATTGCATGTGATGTTTATCTTTTATGCATCTTATTTTGCTTAGTACGGCGGTAGCATTATAAGATGATCCCTTACTAAAATTTCAAGGTATAAGTGTTCTCCCTGAGTATGCACCGTTGCGACAGTTCGTCGTGCTGAGACACCACGTGATGATAGGGTGTGATAAGCTCTACGTTCACATACAACAGGTGCAAGACAGTTTTGCACATGCAGAATACTCGGGTTAAACTTGACGAGCCTAGCATGTACAGACATGGCCTTGGAACATTGGAGACTGAAAGGTCGAACGTGAATCATATAGTAGATATGATCAACATAGATATGTTCACCATTGAAGACTACTCCATCTCACGTGATGATCAGACATGGTTTAGTTGATTTGGATCATGTAATCATTTAGATGACTCAAGGGATGTCAATCTAAGTGGGAGTTCTTAAGTAATATGATTAATTGAACTTAATTTATCATGAACTTAGTCCTGATAGTATTTGCATATCTATGTTGTAGATCAATAGCTCATGTATAGCTCCCCTGTTTTATTTTTGATATGTTCCTAGAGAAAACTAAGTTCAAAAATGATATATAGTAGCAATGATGCGGACTGGGTCCGTGATCTGAGGATTATCCTCATTGCTGCACAGAAGAATTATGTCCTTGATGCACCGCTAGGTGATAGACCTATTGCAGGAGCAGATGCAAACGTTATGAACATTTGACAAGCTCGGTATGATGACTACTTGATAGTTTAGTGCACCATGCTTTACGGCTTAGAACCAGGACTTCAAAAACGTTTTGAATGACACAGAGCATATGAGATGTTCCAAGAACTGAAAATTGGTATTTCAGACTCATGCCCAAGTCAAGAGGTATGAGACCTCTGACAAGTACTTTGCCTACAAGATGGAGGAGAATAGCTCAACCAGTGAGCATGTGGTCAGAATGTCTGAGTACTACAATCGCTTGAATCAAGTGGGAGTTAATCTTCCAGATAAGATAGTGATTGACAAAGTTCTCTAGTCACTATCACCAAGTTACTGGAACTTTGTGATGAACTATAATATGCAAGGGATGACGAAATGATTCCCAAGCTCTTCGTGATGCTGAAATCGATGAAGGTAGAAATCAAGAAAGAGCATCAATTGTTGATGGTTAACAAGACCACTAGTTTCAAGAAAAGGGCAAAGGGACAGAAAGGGAACTTCAAGAAGAACAACAAACAAGTTGCCGCTCCCATGAAGAAACCCAAATCTAGACCCAAGCCTGAAACTGAGTGCTTCTACTGCAAAGGAAATGGTTACTGGAAGCGAAACTGCCCCAAATACTTGGCGGATAAGAAGGATGGCAAAGTGAACAAAGGTATATTTGATATACATGTTATTGATGTGTACTTTACTAGTTTTCATAGTAGCCCCTAGGTATATGATACCGGTTCAGTTGCTAAAATTAGTAACTCGAAACAGGAGTTACAAAATAAAAAGAGACTAGTTAAAGGCGAGGTGATGATGCGTGTTGGAAGTGATTCCAAGGTTGATAAGATCACCATCGCACACTCCCTCTACCTTCGGGATTAGTGTTGGACTTAAATAAATGTTATTTGGTGTTTGCGTTGAGCATGAATATGATTGGATCATGTTTATTGCGATACGATTATTCGTTTAAGTCAGAGAATAATTGTTGTTTTGTTTACATGAATAAAACCTTCTATGGTCATACACCCAATGTAAATGGTTTATAGAATCTCGATCGTAGTGATACACATATTCATAATATTGATGCCAAAAGATGCAAAGTTGATAATGATAGTGCAACATATTTGTGGCACTGCCGTTTAGGTCATATTGGTGTAAAGCGCATGAAGAAACTCCATACGGATGGACTTTTGGAATCACTTGATTATGAATCATTTGATACTTGCGAACCATGCCTCATGGGCAAGATGACTAAAACTCCGTTCTCCAGAACAATGGAGCGAGCTAATGACTTATTGGAAATAATACATACCGATGTATGCGGTCCGATGAGTATTGAGGCTCGCAGTGGGTATTGTTATTTTCTGACCTTCATAGATGATTTAAGCAGATATGGGTATATCTACTTGATGAAACACAAGTCTGAAACATTTGAAAAGTTCAAAGAATTTCAGAGTGAAGTGGAGAATCATCGTAACAAGAAAATAAAGTTTCTATGATCTGATCGTGGAGGCGAATATTTGAGTTACGAGTTTGGCCTTCATTTAAAACAATGTGGAATAGTTTCACAACTCACGCCACCTGGAACACCACAGCGTAATGGTGTGTCCGAACGTCGTAACCGTACTTTATTAGATATGGTGTGATCTATGATGTCTCTTACCGATTTACCACTATCGTTTGGGGGTTATGCATTAGAGACAACTGCATTCACGTTAAATAGGGCACCATCTAAATCCATTGAGATGACACCGTATGAACTGTGGTTTGGCAAGAAACCTAAGCTGTCATTTCTTAAAAGTTTGGGGTTGTGACACTTATGTCAAAAGGCTTCAGCCTGATAAGCTCGAACCCAAATCGGAGAAGTGCGTCTTCATAGGATACCCTAAGGAAACAATTGGGTACACCTTCTACCACAGATCCGAAGGCAAGATTTTTGTTGCCGAGAATGGAACCTTTCTAGAGAAGGAGTCACTGGTGCGTGTCGGTCCTAAACAAATAGTTTAAAACCCCTTTCCGCTACGGCACTTGGAACCGTCTCCAAGTGAGTGTGGGCGATAGGGGGGTCCTTCCCACACGACCCAGAAACCGTCGGGGATATGCCCTCCTGGCACACACGTTCGGCAAAATGAGGTCGTGTGCGACCGGCGAGCGCTCAAATACGGAAATATGTACAGTAGAGATAAAAAAATACAATTATACGGTGAAATTGTTTCCGATCGCAAGTACATCCCACACAGTCAGTCCCCGCTAAACGTTTCCGTTCGTATGCACATCCCACACAGTCGCTCCAAGGAAAACATTTCCGTTCACATGTACATCACACACAATTTTTCCCGTTAAATCGTTTGTGTTATTGAATGTATCACACACGGTCTGTAGAAGAAACTGTGTGGCAAAGGCTATCCATCACACACAGTTTTTATGTGGTAAACATTTGTGCAAGGTGGCTTAACGCAAACAGTTTTCAAGAGAAAGTCGTGTGTGATTGTTCATTGATCCAACACGGTTTATTCCTAGAAACTGTGTGAGTTGCCTGAGGTCATCGCCCACGGTATTATTTCAACAACCGTTTGCAATAGCAAAACCCAATTAGCAGGCAAATTTGCCATTAGCAGGCTAATTATCCAATTATTCATAATCCATTTATTAATCTAATTGACATTTCATATTAAGCACACAATATATTTCATTTCCATATTAAGGAAGCAAAATTTCATAATTGAAATACATCAGAGTACAACATGATATAGCTTCAGCACTCAGCTACCCCATTACACAACTGCACCAGCAGCAAGTTCCACATGCAACATGTAGAATCTTTCAAAATTAGCATCATAGACGGTATATAGACAGATGCATCTCATCTGGAAAACTGCTAAAGCTGAAGGCGAATATTGAGCCTTCATTCATGTTGAAGGTCTTTGCAACTTTAGGCCAGTGCGTGTGGATGATTGACCGTCCGTCCTTCGTCCTCTTCAGGAACACTTCAATATTGAACCATGGGTGTTGTATGAAAACCTTCCTAACCTCCTGACCATAGAGGTGGTTAGAGAGGTAATCATCAGTGAACTGCTTTGGAAAGGCCTGAAAACAAGGATGTGCATAAATATCTTCTCTATATTGAAAATGGGGCAAAGGAATAAAAAAAGGCAAGGTATAATAGTTAGTACCATCTTGTAGTGAACTGATGTCTTCTTCATTGTGCAGACAAAGATCTTGTTGTTTTTTGTCGCTAATTTCTTTATCCTAACAATCTTTCTGAGTTTCTTGATTTGATTGATATTCATGGACAACTCATTTCCCCATATGCAAAAAGGGTCGAACAGTGGGTCAAAACCTCTGACAGCAGGACCTACATGAGCAAGACCAAATTGTTAAAAACCTAAATATTAGAATGGTTCCTACAATTGCACAATAATGTGCTATTAGACAACGGACCATGCACGTGCTAACCTCGATTGTAAACCTCAATGCTTCCCATTGTTTCCCTGCAACACATATAAGGTAGTTAGTCATCAGGTTAAGTAAGGGTTCGCATGCTATCAGTAAAATATGTTGATGAAAAATAAGCACATTGCAGATTCATCAGATTAATTCAAGCCACACGGAAAACCCATTTACCCAAACCAAGCATGATTAAGAACTAGGAAATATAGCACTTGTATATGTTTCTCATGTATTAAGTGCAACCAAATTTGATTTATTCCTCACATGCACAACAATAAAAAATTCTACCCACGACAATTGGACATTGCATTGCAGAATTGAACCAAGCAGTTAACTAAACACCACAACAAATGAACCAAACATTAACTGAGCACCACATTGCACAATATAACATACACCTAATAGAAGATTAGACAGTTAACCAAACAGTTAACTACAGCCAATTGTAGCAATTGTATTTGTTTCTCATGTATTTACTACAGCCAAAATCAATTTATTCCTCACATGGTATACAATAACAGAATGCACCCACAATTTTGTAAAGATAAATTCGATTTATTTCTCACACGGAAGACAATACAAAATTGCAGCCTGAAGAATTGAACATCACATTTGCATAATTGAACCAAACAGTTAACTGAAGACGACAACTAATTAACAAAACAGTTAATAAGTGAGCACCACACTGCATGACATGTAGAACATATACACTAGAGCAACAGATTGCATGGTAAAATTAGATAGCACAATTCACTAGAATTTGTGAAGGAAAGGCTGGAGCAGCACACGCAACGGGTAAACCGAGCATGCTTAACCGGCGTAGCTAGCAAATGGCAAGGTGCTCCTTCAAGATCTGGGGGTCGGCACGAATGGCAGCCATCGTGACCTCATCCGCGCGTGCTTCCGCGATTTGCTTCTCCGCTGCCAAATGCTCCTTGAGGTCCTGGCTATACTGCGTGCACCATGGCTTAGGCCGGCGCTTATTTGGTGGAGGGGTCGGTGATTTGGGTGGAAGGTGTCGCGCTCGCGCCAGCGGTCGGGGCATGTGGGATGTGGAAGGAGGAGGAGGATGGGGGTCGGGTGTGGATTACCTGCCTGGATAGAGGAGGCCGAGCAGCGTGAAGGAGGGTCGCCGACGAGGAGGCGGCGCTGCAAGCAAGGAGTGAAGGTTTCAACTTGGAAAGGAAGGCGGAAAGAGGGGAAATGTGGCTTTTGGTAGGGGGGAGGGGGCGGGGAGTTAGATATTTCCGCGGAAGCCGAAAATTTGGAATCACTTCAGCGAAAAAACTGGCGCGCAAAGTGTCATCAGACATGGTCCCTTATTCATAACTGTGTACGATATGTGGACATCACAAACGATTCAGATAGCTTAACCCGTGTGTGATGAGTTTGAACGTCAAAAGTTTTGGTTCGTATTTCCATGGTTACAGTGGTCATCCACGTCATTGCATAATTTGGGTACACAAAGGAGACTACAGCACACCCACACTTCTTAATCGAGCAAGTTCAGCAATTAAACAGAGCTAGCTAACCTAAACATTACTCTAACAAATTAAAGACCGGCGCTCTTAATTAAACAAAACAAAGAGTACTACTACGGCTGGTGCTCGTCGATCTTCGCCGCCGCCTCCATGTCCAGCTCGCGCCCGACGGTCTCCTGGGGAAGGGGCTCCATGGCATCCATCGCACCATACTCGGCAAGCATCTCGCCATCCGCGTCCGCTATCTCTTTGGAAAAGGCCGCCACGAGCTGGGCATGGGCGGACGCGATCTGGGCTTGGACGGGCTCCGTCGTTGCAAGGTATGCGGCGGAGTAATGGACGGCTGCTCAAACGCTCTCGACGATTGCCAGCTCTTCGGTCGTGGGTTGCCGACCATTGTCGGAGAAGCTTCGTTCGATTTGTGCGGTGACTGCCAGGAGCTGGGCGTGGGCGGCCTTGACATGGTCGTGGGCGGCCTCCATCAGGGCTAAGGCCGCCGCTGTGGAACAGACAACTGTTATGCCGCTCTCGCCAGTTGCTATCCCCGAGGCAGATGTTGCTGCCGCCACCTGAGAAGCAACAGCGGCTGTTTGGGCTGCCTTTGCCGCCCGGTCGCAGATTGCAGCCGCGCTCATGCACCTTGTTAGCACGCGCATGGCGGCTGTGGCTGCGCTCTTGCCGGAGTGGGCCACCGAAGTTGCCCTCACGATGCGGGTCCACGTGCCCATCTTTCACCGGCGACGATTGAACAGTGAAATGATATTTGGGGAGCGAGCTAGTGTACTTGAGACGCCGGCTCTGGACTGTAGCCGACGCACCTTCTCGCGTAAGCCATAGGCGTACTATACACCGACGGTGCTCCAGGATATTTTGTGCTGCATCTCACACGGTTGCTGATAATAAACTGTGTGCGATCTACTTGATTTTTCATCTTGATTTGAATTACATAATGGGGTCACAGCGGCAATGGACGGTGTTTGAATTGCTAGACCTTTTATCTAGAGTGAACATGCAACTATATGTGTGTCGTAAAAGAATTGGAATTATTCAGGGTTCGTTTGAACATTTAATACATTAAATTGGATTTCTAGCCATTTCAGGTGAACAATTCAAATTTGAACTACATGCACATGCTCCAATGCATATAAATTGGTCGAAAAATTAAATCTGTGTCCTTGGGTGCATGCTTAGGTCCCATGCAAGAAATGGCAATGAATTTCAAACACCAGGGCACCATTGATTGCAGGCAAAACATTGAGATGCCTAGTTTTTAAATTCTAGTAAATCAAAAACTCGTCTGAAATTCATGAAACTTGGCATGCTATCATGGAGCGGCATCAACATGCTGTGGTAAATTTTTTGTCCCATTTGGGGCAGGTTTGGGTATATGCTTCTCACAAACCGGAGCTTCTCACAACAAGCATGATGGTTTTCGGTAGGGAACGTCCCCCCTTTGGGGACAAAACGATATCCATTGCCTCTTATTGTTTTCAATTTTTTTCTCATGTCAACATAGAACAACAGGAGTGTTGTGTGAATTTTTGTGATTTTTTGGGGTTCGCTTGGACATTTTTATGCATTAACTGAGTTTTCAATGCATTTATGTGCATAATTCAAATTTGAACTACATGCACATGCTCCAGTGCATATAAATTGGTCGAAAAATCAAATCTGTGTCCTTGGGTGCATGCTTAGGTCCCATGCAAGAAATGGGAATGAATTTGAAACACCAGGGCACCGTTGATTGCTGGCAAAACATTGAGATGCCTGGTTTTTAAATTCTAGTAAATCCAAAACTCGTATGGAATTCATGAAACTTGGCATACTATCATGGAGCGGCATCAACATGCCGTGGTACAAATTTTGTCCCATTTGGGGCGGGGGGGGGGGGGGGGGGGGGGGGGGGGGGGGGGGGGGGGGGGGGGGGGTACAAATTTTGTCACATTTGGGACAGGTTTGGGTATATGCTTCTCACAAACCGGAGCTTCTCACAACAAGCATGATTGTTTTCGGTAAGGAACGTCCCACCTTTGGGGGCGAAACGATATCCATTGCCTCTTATTGCTTTCAATTTTTTTTCTCGTTTCAACATAGAACAACAGGTGTGTTGTGTGAATTTTTGTGATTTTTCGGGGTTCGTTTGGACATTTTTATGAATTAACTGAGTTTTCAGTGCATTTTATGTGCATAATTCAAATTTGAACTACATGCACATGCTCCAGTGCATATAAAATGGTTGAAAAATCAAATCTGTGTCCTCGGGTGCATGCTTAGGTCCCATGCAAGAAATGGGAATGAGTTTAGAACACCAGGGCACCATTGATTGCCGCCAAAGCATTGAGATGCCTGGTTTTTAAATTCTAGTAAATCCAAAACTCGTCTGAAATTCATGAAACTTGGCATGCTATCATGGAGCGGCATCAACATGCCGAGGTACAAATTTTGTCCCATTTGGGGCAGGTTTGGGTATATGCTTCTCACAAACCGGAGCTTCTCACAACAAGCATGATGGTTTTCGGTAGGGAACGTCCCACCTTTGGGGACGAAACTATATCCAGTGCCTCTGATTGCTTTCAAATTTTTTTCTCGTGTCAACGTAGAATAACAGGAGTGTTGTGTGAATTTTTGCAATTTTTTGGGGTTCGTTTGGACATTTTTATGCATTAACTGAGTTTTCAATGCATTTATGTGCATAATTCAAATTTGAACTACATGCACATGCTCCAGTGCATATAAAGTGGTTGAAAAATCAAATCTGTGTCCTTGGCTGCATGCTTAGGTCCCATGCAAGAAATGGGAATGAATTTCAAACACCAGGGCAGGGGGGGGGGGGGGGGGGGGGGGGGGGGGGGGGGGGGGGGGGGGGGGGGGGGGGGGGGGGGGGGGGGGGGGGGGGGGGGGGGGGGGGGGGGGGGGGGGGGGGGGGGGGGGGGGGGGGGGGGGGGGGGGGGGGGGGGGGGGGGGGGGGGGGGGGGGGGGGGGGGGGGGGGGGGGGGGGGGGGGGGGGGGGGGGGGGGGGGGGGGGGGGGGGGGGGGGGGGGGGGGGGGGGGGGGGGGGGGGGGGGGGGGGGGGGGGGGGGGGGGGGGGGGGGGGGGGGGGGGGGGGGGGGGGGGGGGGGGGGGGGGGGGGGGGGGGGGGGGGGGGGGGGGGGGGGGGGGGGGGGGGGGGGGGGGGGGGGGGGGGGGGGGGGGGGGGGGGGGGGGGGGGGGGGGGGGGGGGGGGGGGGGGGGGGGGGGGGGGGGGGGGGGGGGGGGGGGGGGGGGGGGGGGGGGGGGGGGGGGGGGGGGGGGGGGGGGGGGGGGGGGGGGGGGGGGGGGGGGGGGGGGGGGGGGGGGGGGGGGGGGGGGGGGGGGGGGGGGGGGGGGGGGGGGGGGGGGGGGGGGGGGGGGGGGGGGGGGGGGGGGGGGGGGGGGGGGGGGGGGGGGGGGGGGGGGGGGGGGGGGGGGGGGGGGGGGGGGGGGGGGGGGGGGGGGGGGGGGGGGGGGGGGGGGGGGGGGGGGGGGGGGGGGGGGGGGGGGGGGGGGGGGGGGGGGGGGGGGGGGGGGGGGGGGGGGGGGGGGGGGGGGGGGGGGGGGGGGGGGGGGGGGGGGGGGGGGGGGGGGGGGGGGGGGGGGGGGGGGGGGGGGGGGGGGGGGGGGGGGGGGGGGGGGGGGGGGGGGGGGGGGGGGGGGGGGGGGGGGGGGGGGGGGGGGGGGGGGGGGGGGGGGGGGGGGGGGGGGGGGGGGGGGGGGGGGGGGGGGGGGGGGGGGGGGGGGGGGGGGGGGGGGGGGGGGGGGGGGGGGGGGGGGGGGGGGGGGGGGGGGGGGGGGGGGGGGGGGGGGGGGGGGGGGGGGGGGGGGGGGGGGGGGGGGGGGGGGGGGGGGGGGGGGGGGGGGGGGGGGGGGGGGGGGGGGGGGGGGGGGGGGGGGGGGGGGGGGGGGGGGGGGGGGGGGGGGGGGGGGGGGGGGGGGGGGGGGGGGGGGGGGGGGGGGGGGGGGGGGGGGGGGGGGGGGGGGGGGGGGGGGGGGGGGGGGGGGGGGGGGGGGGGGGGGGGGGGGGGGGGGGGGGGGGGGGGGGGGGGGGGGGGGGGGGGGGGGGGGGGGGGGGGGGGGGGGGGGGGGGGGGGGGGGGGGGGGGGGGGGGGGGGGGGGGGGGGGGGGGGGGGGGGGGGGGGGGGGGGGGGGGGGGGGGGGGGGGGGGGGGGGGGGGGGGGGGGGGGGGGGGGGGGGGGGGGGGGGGGGGGGGGGGGGGGGGGGGGGGGGGGGGGGGGGGGGGGGGGGGGGGGGGGGGGGGGGGGGGGGGGGGGGGGGGGGGGGGGGGGGGGGGGGGGGGGGGGGGGGGGGGGGGGGGGGGGGGGGGGGGGGGGGGGGGGGGGGGGGGGGGGGGGGGGGGGGGGGGGGGGGGGGGGGGGGGGGGGGGGGGGGGGGGGGGGGGGGGGGGGGGGGGGGGGGGGGGGGGGGGGGGGGGGGGGGGGGGGGGGGGGGGGGGGGGGGGGGGGGGGGGGGGGGGGGGGGGGGGGGGGGGGGGGGGGGGGGGGGGGGGGGGGGGGGGGGGGGGGGGGGGGGGGGGGGGGGGGGGGGGGGGGGGGGGGGGGGGGGGGGGGGGGGGGGGGGGGGGGGGGGGGGGGGGGGGGGGGGGGGGGGGGGGGGGGGGGGGGGGGGGGGGGGGGGGGGGGGGGGGGGGGGGGGGGGGGGGGGGGGGGGGGGGGGGGGGGGGGGGGGGGGGGGGGGGGGGGGGGGGGGGGGGGGGGGGGGGGGGGGGGGGGGGGGGGGGGGGGGGGGGGGGGGGGGGGGGGGGGGGGGGGGGGGGGGGGGGGGGGGGGGGGGGGGGGGGGGGGGGGGGGGGGGGGGGGGGGGGGGGGGGGGGGGGGGGGGGGGGGGGGGGGGGGGGGGGGGGGGGGGGGGGGGGGGGGGGGGGGGGGGGGGGGGGGGGGGGGGGGGGGGGGGGGGGGGGGGGGGGGGGGGGGGGGGGGGGGGGGGGGGGGGGGGGGGGGGGGGGGGGGGGGGGGGGGGGGGGGGGGGGGGGGGGGGGGGGGGGGGGGGGGGGGGGGGGGGGGGGGGGGGGGGGGGGGGGGGGGGGGGGGGGGGGGGGGGGGGGGGGGGGGGGGGGGGGGGGGGGGGGGGGGGGGGGGGGGGGGGGGGGGGGGGGGGGGGGGGGGGGGCGGGTGCAGGCTTAGGTCCCATGCAAGAAATGGGATGAATTTCGAACACCAGGGCACCATTGATTGCCCGCAAAACATTGAGATGCCTGGTTTTTAAATTCTAGTAAATCCAAAACTCGTCTGAAATTCATGAAACTTGGCATGCTATCATGGAGCAGCATCAACATGCCGTGGTACAAATTTTGTCCCATTTGGGGCAGGTTTGGGTATATGCTTCTCACAAGCGGGAGCTTCTCACAACAAGCATGATGGTTTTCGGTAGGGAACGTCCCACCTTTGGGGACGAAACGATATCCATTGCCTCTTATTGCTTTCAAATTTTTTTGTCGTGTCAACATAGAACAACAGGAGTGTTGTGTGAATTTTTGTGATTTTTCGGGGTTCGTTTGGACATTTTTATGCATTAACTGAATTTTCAATGCATTTATGTGCATAATTCCAATTTGAACTACATGCACATGCTCCAGTGCATATAAATTTGTTGAAAAATCAAATTTGTGTCCTTGGGTGCATGCTTAGGTCCCATGCAAGAAATGGGCATGAATTTCAAACACCAGGGCACCGTTGATTGCCGGCAAACATTGAGATGCGTGGTTTTTAAATTCTAGTAAATCCAAAATTCTGTTATGTGACGCCACGGGTCTTGGTTTTAATGGCTGTAGGAGGTGCCGTGCGGATAGCTGCTTGACCTTGACTGAACGGGAGGCATGCGAGCACCGTCTGGTGCGCAGGCTGACTGAGAGGCGTGCAAGCTATCCTCGAGTGCGTAGGCTCACCGAGAAGCATGCGAGATGTACACTACGCAGGCTCACTGGGAAGCGAGCCCTTTGATTTCCATGGCCGCCCGCCTTGCTCGCGTCCTCTCCATTAATGGCGCCCAAGCCGCAGTTTAATTTGCTTTTTAAATATACTAGCACAAATGCCCATGCGTTGCAACAGGAGAGAAAAATACCGCACTTCCCTAACCCAATGGCTCAAGACCCTCCTTCTCCTCCCATGACCCACCGCCAGATATTATGACATTAGCAAATTATTTGTAGTCCTCCACACTGCCATTAAATTATATGTTGCGCAAAAACATAAACATGAAAGTATTTTGTAAGTGTATGAAAGGTGTGTGCAATTTGACTCACTGAAATATCTTCCTGGTTGCGAGTATCTCTTCACGTCTTTGTTGGTGTTTCTTACTGATGCCCAATAAATGTCGCATTATACCAAAAAAATTAAGTCCATTTTAGTACAATGTATTTGCTTCACTATGAAGGCAACACAAATTTCAATGAACCATTGTTCGTTAGGTTTACGGACTGAGTAGCATAGCACTATTCGTGTCTAATGATATTAGGAGTGTTGTACAAAAATCCTTAATCCATGGCTAATATAATAGAGAAAAGTATGGAGTTTGTGTAGCACACAACATGGAATCCGAGTCCGTCTCTTTGTACTTTGGTGACGGGCCAATGAAAACACAAAACCTGCACCGCGTGTCACTATGTGCCATCTTTTGTATTCAACTCCGACAAACGTCACAAAGAAGATTACTCTCTTCTCTAGTAACATTGTGAAATTAAAGTTGTTTCACTAAAAGTAAAATATAAATATCTAAATTATTGTTTGTTTTTGCGGGAAAACTTTGTCAAACTTGCAAAAGTTGTTAGGTTTTCTTGCTTCTTGCAAGTTAATTTTACTTGTTTCAGGTGTGTAGATGATCTAAAAACTACGACTCCTAGCTATTCAGCATGGATGGTGAGCTATCTCAAAAACAAAGGAAACTACGACTCCTATGACATGAAGATATAGAAAAAAAACTTAATTCAAGTGGATGATGGAAACCTTTAACCATTTTTCATTAGGAGAAAAATTGACGTGTATATATTATTAGATAGAAGCATTGGCCCTTATGTTATAAATCAATCATTACATGCGAGTATACAATCCCATTTGAACGTTCGCATTTGAGAAATCTGTTGTTTTAAAGCAACAATCAAGTACCTATTTTTAACTGCGGCTCTCTTTTTCATTATAATTCTCAGAAAAAAATACTGTACATGTGAACATTCTTTATCGTAATTTAGACAATATAATTCGCAGGTGTTAAACAATCCCAACATAATTTGCTCTTGAGTTAATTTGACGTCAACATTCCACTTGCCTGACACCATGTGTAGCTTGTTGTTTTGTACTAATCCTCGAGCTATTTGCATTCATGGACGGGGTAAACAATGCGCGGGCGGGTAATAATATACACACGCGGGCTCTTTATTTTTCTCTCTATCCTTCTTATAGTGGGACGGTTTCCCACTTTCCTTATTTTCTCTGTCAAACTTTAAAAATCCCTCCTTTCCTTCTTTATGCATTTTCCTTCCTCATTATTACGGGATGGCTTCCCACTTTCCTATTTTTTCTCTATCAAACCTCAAATCCCTCCTTTCCTTCTTTATTTTTTCACATTCAATTCCGAATCCCTCCTTTCCTTCTTTACTTTTGGACATTAAAATTCAAATCTAAAATCCCTTCTTTCCTTCTGTATTCATTTTCCTCCCCCCTTCTTTCCTTCTTTATTTTCTTTCTTTCCTTCCTTATTACGGGACGACTTTCCACTTTACCCAGGTAGCTCGCTGATGTTCAAGCAATTTATCTACGTATATAAATTGCTTAGTTTTCGTGTATAGAACAGATGTGGTACTAATCAATTCCATGATGAACCTACTCTATGACACAAGCATTATCTAGCTCATGTGGTAGCAGCCCTAGAGATCTCTCCTGAGATCACGAGTTCGAAACCTGATGCCTATTAGTTTTTGTTCGGCCCACACAACATTTTTCTCCCCTGAACCAGCTGCGTGCGGCCCAAGACGACGTACAAACGAAAAAAGGCCCATAAGAACGGACGTGAATAAAATCACACGGGCAGAAACTATTAGTACAACCTTGGATAGTTAAAAACTCAAAAGTATAATTAATAATATGGGTGAACGTATGAAAAATTTGAAGAAACGCACCTTGCTTTATTAGTAGGTATAGAAAACACTCATTGCAAATGTTTTAGTTAGAACACCCGTATGCAAACCGACAGCTTCCTCAGGAAGCCAAGAGAAAATGTGCCGAGCAGGATTTCTGCAGCTCTTGATCGCAAACGATTTAGATAGAACATCCGTATGCAATGTGAGAGCAGCGCAGGATTTGTGCATCCCTTCAACGCAAACGGTTGTTCTGGATGACCCGTGTGCAACCACGTACAAACAATTTGGTAAGATTTGCATCTGTCGTATTGGGTATGTTGCCATTTGTCAAACTGGAAAGATTTACATTTGTTGATCTAGTAACTTTGCCATTTGTCAATCCTTGTAACACTGCGATCTGTCAAAATATGCAGCTAGAAATCATTAGCACTATGTAATTTTTGCAACTAAAATTCAGTAATTAAGCATAGATTTCATTCATAGATTAAGCAGTCATTCTTAATTTATACAAATAGTTCAACTCGACAGCTGAACCGACCAAACTTCTCCCCAATTGTTGCCAACCACATACTGAAATAACTTGTTCAACTATATATACTAGCTAATTTTAAGTACGTTGTACAGTTCGACCACACATCTATAGTCAGATGAACTGAACAAAATAGCCCCTAAATACTACTACTACCACGGAGGGGCTTTGTGCTACTTCCGGCAGCCGAGCGCGCTCAGTAAGAGGCAGAGGAGGAGGAGGTGCCTACCGACGAGCTGGACAAATGCAATACGGTGCCTGCCACTGCTGCACGTTCAGCGAAGCTCGGCAGCTCGAACGCCCACTGCCGCTCCAGACGATCCCTCTCGAAGCGGCCGGACTGCTCGTAGATCTCCTGATTCCTCGCCTCTGCGTCGGCGTGTGGTGCGGCCACGGCTGCGGTAAGGCTCTTTGCGTGCTCGACGAGGCGCTCCTCCTCCTCCCGCAGGAACTCGATGTAGCACGCAAGTTCGCTGATGCACGTGCAGGCCTCCACCTCCGCCCCCTCCTTCGAGTGGCGGTGGCGGAGCGGGTGATGATCCCGACGGTCAATGGTGGGCTGGCGGCCACGGCGGCCGATGATGGGGTGGCCGCCACGACCACCACCTCCCGCCTTCGGGCCGCGGTGGCGGAGCGGGTGATGGCCACGGTGGCCGGCAGTGGGGTGGCGGCCACGACGGCCACCTCCCGCCTTCGGGCCACGGCGGCGGAGCGGGAGATGGCCCTGGCTTTCGACGGTGGTGTGGTGGCAACGGCAGCCAGCAACCTACAGTGATGCCACGCGCACTACACTACGCCAGGGACTGCGCCGCTGCCGCGGTGTAGCCTCCTAGCTGGAGGTGTCCTCTGATGACGGCAGAGTGGCTGAGTGATGATGACGGACCGGTGCCATTGGCGATTGTGGGAGAAGCAGATGAGATAAGCTACAGGGAGGGAGGGGAAAATGTGATGCAGGACTCGTTGGCCATGAGGGTTTTCATAGCAGGCCGGTAAGCATTGGGATTTTGGGGGATTTCACCGAGTCGGGCGGGAAGCTTGCGCGGGAACCTGCGAGGTTCCGTGGGAACAGGCTCACCGATGATTCATTGGCGCCACCGTTTGGCCAGAAGAACACCCCCGCGCACTGCGCAAGCTTGCGCTGTAAGCCGTCTGCGGCAGCGGGGTGACAAGACATGCGAGAGGAGGACGAGAGGACACGTGCACATACAGTTAATAAAAAAACATTTGCGATTTAATTACCTACTATACCCCCGTCCTGGTTTATAAGTAGGATTTAACTAATAAAATATGAATGCATGTCGTCATAGATTATATCGTTGGAGTCGTATTTGAACATAGTTTCCAGCTATACAATTTTTGTAACATGCATTAACACTTTTTTGGTTAAATTTAAGGTTATACACCAGCAAGCGTTTGCCCGCAACACACATGGCTTATTCCATCACAAACAGCTCTGATGGATCAACTGTCTGCCAAGTATCGCACATGCAACTCTAATCTGATTTGTGCTTGATGTCTCCGACATCGCTCGCACAGTTCATCTTATTTGCCATGTATCACTGTGCCGTCCTCTGCTCGCGTCCCTCGGCAAGCTCTGCTCGCCGTTAGGCGCCGCAGCGCGCTGTGCTCTCCGTTAGGCGCCACGGCACTCTGTCGCATCCGTTGGCGCGCTCTGCTCGCATCCGTCGGTGCGCTCGGCTTGTGGACAGCTTTTCCTTGAGGCGACCGCGGAGCGCCAGCGGTTGGGCGTGTGCACGATCACGTCGGGGGCCCCATATGCATGCGGTTGCGTCGCGCTTGTTGCCACGCGATGCAGTTACGTGCGGCACGATGGAGTTACGCGCTGCAAATTAGAACTACCATCAGGGCCTTCCAATATTCCTGTCCATCTGTCTTCCCCTTTAATTCCCGCGGCCATTATAACCTTAGTCCCTTCAACCTTTCGATCGCGCCCCACAACACAACAAGCACACCCACGACGACACATAGAGAGGGGATGTCCGGCGGCGCTCCAATGGAGTTCGGCGAGCATAGAGTGGAGACCCACGCGAGGGAGACGGATCTCTCGGTGGTGTACACCATCGACCCAGCCGTGGTGGACGACTACATCAACAGCGTTGAGCAGTTGCTTGCTGGAGACAAGTACAAGGTGGTCGGCATCGACCTCCAGTACACCGCCGGTCGTCCCGACATAGATCAGAAGGTTGTCGTCGCCCAGTTGTGCATGCACCATCATGTCCTCATTTACCACTACTACATGGCCATAGAGCCTTGCGACCATTTCAGCAGGTTTGTCAATAGCACCGACTACAAGTTCGTCACGGTGGATACCAAAGACGATGTAAAAGCACTCAGTGTTACGAGCTTGGCCTGCAAGAACCTTGTCAAAATCCGTGACCACTACAGGGTCTGGGGAGCATGAAGCAGGACTCCCTGGTCGAACTTGCCTTGGCTATCATCGACCCCTACTACGAAAAGATGAAGCAGGATGCCCAGAGAACAAGTCCCGTATCCTGGCACAAAGCCTGGATGCGGCAACTGGATGAACCTCACCTCAGGTTCGCGGCCAAGAGCGTGTACACATGCTACGAGATCGTTGACATGAGGAAGTGCCTCGTTACCCAAATCGACGAGCCCGGATAGAGCCACAAGAAGAGCAAGCATCACAAGAAGTAGATGATGATCAGATGATCATCTATGCTAGTTAATCATGCATGTAATATATAGTTTACTTTATTGGTGTGTGTGGAAATGTCATGTGTGTAGTAGCCACCTATGTAATTATGCATGTAATAGTTTACTTTGGTGTGTGCAAATGCCATGGTTGTAGTAGCCACATATGTAAGTGGATGTTTAATTTGGTTATGCAAGCATGTCCTTATAAGTGTGTGTATATATCTATGTTGTTGTTCTGTATGCAATCCCATCGCACAACACACACGTCTTATTAGCAGCAACCGTCTGTGTTCTTATCGGTCTTCACACACATTTCTAATTACAGACCTGTTTACCGTGTATCACACACATCTTGTTAAGTTGAACCATTTCTGTTCTCATGTCTCAACGCAAACAGTTCACCCGAGTGAACCGCATGCCGTATATCACACACACCTTTGATCTGGCTGACCATTTCTTTTGTGTTGCCTAATCACAAACAGTTCATCCGAGTGAACCGTATGCTGTGTATCACACACGCATTCATCTGGCTGCCCGTTTCTTTTGTTCCTCCTCATCGCAAATAGTTATTGAACTGAACTATATGCCCTTCATCACACATGCAACTAAAACCTAAACCGTGTTTGATGCATCCGTCATCGCAAACGTTTTACACATTTTTGACGGTTTTCATACAGCACCGTTTGCGATTATTGCATCGCACACAGTTTCTCGAAGGGTCTCTAATCATAGTGTTGCGTTAGCAGCATCCTGCAGTAGTGTTATTACATCAAAATCTCTCGAAGGATAGATTAGTTTGGCAGTTGCGTGCTGCTACTGAAGAATTGCAAAGTTGATTTGGACTAGCTCTCCTTGCCGAGAAAGTTCGATTTTGACATCATCCCCTACTGCAAGATTTGATTTAGATTTGAACCTTGACCATCCTTTAGCATCAATCATCATGCGACCATCCTTTGTACTTACGGTATATTGAGTAGGTTCATTCACACCAAGGCTGCGCATGGTAAGAGAAACTTGGCCACGGTCGCCCGGATTGTTGAAGGACTCCCTCGTTGCTCTAGGAATTCTCTATTTGCAAACAAGAAGACATACACAAATAGTTAGATCAATACAGTGAATCATGTGAAACAACATGGAAAGAAAAAAGAACGAAGCACTTGGGCAGCCAATGCTTACCAAGAAGGTGGAGATGTCAATTTTTGTAAGGACTTTGGTATATGCAGTGCGAACTGCAGCTAGTCTGTTGCCGGTGCAACTGCTGGTTCCGTTGCCGCTACACGGGCCGAAGCAGATGCAAGTGCAACTTCAAGTGTTGGTGTAGGTGCCGGAGCCATTGCTGGTGCCCGTGCCGGTGTAACTGGTAGTGCCATTGCTAATGCCGGAGATGGTGCTCCTTGCGGAGCTGGTGCCGGTGTTGGAGCAGGTGCCGGTGTTGATGCCCGATCCTCTGGTAGATCAGCCTGATCCGCTAACGCGGTCGGTGCCCAATCCTCACGTGGATCACACTGAGCTACTGCTGCTGTCAAAGCTAGACCAAGTGCCGTCGGAGAAGGTGAGGTGCTCGATCCGTTGCTAAAGGTGGTACCGATGTGCGAGATAGCAGCGATCGTCTCTGGTATGCTATGATCAACTTTCTAACTTGACTAGGCTCCGTGACCTTGATCCAGTATTTTTCTTCATTTCTTTTAAACGCGAGAAGGACTAATTGTGGCGTGTTTGTTAAACCAAACTGCAGTTCATCATAGGGATTCAGATTGTACTCAGACAACAGACTGGTCCAATTGTGTCCAGTAATATAAGTGATGGATAGCGCCTTCGTTACTAACACGACATAAGAAGTGAAACCTGCAAAAATAACCATCGTAGAGCAAACCAAACGGTTTATTCTGTGATGAATGTCACATTGCAAAACCTGCATTGTAAAATTGCAGCGAAACTAAGAAAACATGACATTAAATCAATAAGATTTACTTGATGTGACACGAGTGAATCCTTACCAGGAAATCACTATGTTCAAGTTCTAAATAGAAGATTGATCATCCAATTACGCGTGGCATGCAGGGCCCCCGCTTACTCCCACAAGCAGGACAGTCCAAAGGTCATGACAAATTGTATGGACCGAACATCCATGGGACTAGAAATCCTGGTGGGTGCGATAAACCCTGCAATGCATACAGATATTGGAGTGTAACCATAATTGATAAACCGTCCTCACAAAAAAGATGATCTGGATACTTTAAAATATACAGACTGAATTGAGTGGACAGACATTAACATAAACTGTTCTCAGGACTCACCACACAACAAAAGCGGCAGTACTAAACAATACAGGGTTCACACACACAAATCAAGTACTGAACAATAGTACTTACTACACACAAGCAAAGTTGCACTAATTAAACTCTGCAGACTATTACTTTCCACCGACCTACGGGATGTACCCCACATAACTGACTAGGCCATGGACTTCGTGAGAGATTTCTACCAGCACCATCACCATCTCGTCAACCCTGGAGAACCTAACAGAGTGGTCTTTCCACACATAAACATGACGATGAAGACAATCCGCATCAGACTTGTCGGGAAGCTTTACAAGAGCCACACCCTTCATAATCGAGGGCACAAACAGGAAATTGTTGTGGTGAAGTACACCCTCGAGAACACGCCTAACAACAATGCTACAGGAAAACACTAGTTCAGGACACGTGGCGACAAGGACACATCAGCTGGATAGTTTAGCAGTAGAACTCATCCTCAGGTCTTCCAGTTCACATGGCATGACTTTGAGAACTTCATCTCCACCGCGGACCTGGTTATAATTCAAACAGAAACCAAATATTTTATTACTACCCCCGTTTAGAAATATAAGATGATTTTTGATATTTTACTCCACATAAGACTACATATACGCACAAAAATGAGTGCACAAAGACACTAGAACATGTCTTCAAAGGCATCGGAGCAGAGGGATTTCTTGCAATATCCATAACACAAGTTACTAAGGCTAATATACTCTCTTCAAAGTTAGCATTGATGTTCATAAAGTAGTTGAAAGTAATATATAAGAAATCAGTGTCAACCTCTCGCATGTTTTGGTCAAAAGAGGAATTTAGAACCATCATTTGGCACACAAAAATCACATGCAAGATCACCCAGAAAGTTGTACTACTAGTACTAGTACGACGTGTTAGATGAAAAAACACGATCAAGATCGAGAAAAAGATCGTCAAGAAGATATATTACCTGGACTTGCTTAATGAGGGATCCCGGAGAGGGGGCCTTGGACAAGGCGATGGCCTTGAGCTTGTCTGTGGTAGTCTCGGCGGGGTGCTTGCGCTTCTTCGTACCCTGAGCCTCGACGGTTTTGGCCAGAGCCATAGACATCACTTCGGCTGGTGCTCCAAGGTCCATCAAGAAACTGTCAAATAGAAAGAAAAGAAAAGAAACCATAATCACAAACCCAAAATAAGAATAGAGAGGGAGTTATAGGATCAGTCTCGCGGTTGCAAGACCGGGCCTTGGCCAGAATCAACACCATTGATGCGCTCACCTTTCCTTCTTTGGGAGAAAAGAACAATGGTAGAAGCAGGTCGGGGTTTTCTTGAAGAAATGACGAACGAGATGAGGGAGAAGCGAGTTGGGGTTTTCTTCAAGACAGGAAGCTGCGGAGAAGAGTGAAATGATGGTTGCTTCGTCCGTCCAACTTACTGCTAGAAAGGTGGTGGTTTTGTGATTTGACGGCTCATTGGGCATTACTGCGGCGCTTCAATCGGGGTAGTCTACCGTGCAGTTGGGCACTCTAGTACGGAGTAATTTAGTGCATGGCTAGTGGACCCCGATGCCGGCTGTCTCACATGTAGGCGAAAGTGAGTAGCAAGGTTCCCAATGACCGCCGAGGAAGATCTGCACGGTAGAGCGTGTCCACTGTTTCTGAAGAAAAAAAATGATTACAGCAAGCGTTTCCACTCTTATGACGGAGGAGTGCGAAACACGGCAGCCACTTGAACTTACACAGTGATCCTACTACTAGGCATGTGCAGTGGTTCATACACCAGTACTACATAATCTTGTTGCTAGTGTAGTAAGATATGAAGATAACAAATGATGTTGTGCGCATGTTAACTATATGAACAGTAATGTAACATCGTACCCCTTTTTTGACTGTCCGGCCGAGAATGAACGGTGAGATCAATGTTAACAGAACTAGGTCTACCAGCGCATGGAGAGTACGGTGCTATAGTACTCCGCGGAACATGAACCATATGAAGCGCGAACCAGTGTTAGGAAGGGTGTATGAAGGGTGCATGGGATGGGTGCAAAAGTTCCCTTCTCGACCCACTTTTGGGTGTTTGGTAGAGTGCATGAAGTGTGCATGAGTCCACACTAGTAGGTTAACACAAATACACTAGGAGCATGCATGAAGAGGGGTGCTGAGATGAGCATGCACAAAGAGAGAACAACTATATTGAGATGAGAATGCAACCAAACACACCCACACGCTTTGTGCTACAGTGACTGAACTGCACCGTCTGAGTTTGATCCAATGGTCATGTTGCGCCGAGACATGGACATGCCCATGCAGAGGACACCTAAACACCACAAAAGTCCCTCTGCTTCTCGAGGCGCACGACATTGGTGATGCAGGGTGCCACCACCCGCAGAGCCCGCTCCCGGTCGACGGGAGCCAGCTCGTCAAAGACGGCGTCCAATGGCATGAATGGATTCCAATGACGGAGCCCTTAGAGGATTCGCCCGTCAAGGCGATGGCAGCCCGCTACCCCTCCTTGTCCAGCTTCGCCCCCACCATCGCGCGGAGACGGCTCAGCTCCTCGGAGATATAGGTGAAGAAGGAGACCAGGTCTGGAAGCCGCAGCTCATTGAAGTCGACGGGGTGGTCGAATGGGTTTAGCCCGAAGCCCGGCATGGTCACGCTGGCACGACGGTAGGCATCACACAGCCGCAACATGTGTGTGGCAACATGGTCCACCAAGTGGCTGAGGCGATCCTGGACCTCGTCAAGATCGGCCCGCTCGCGCTCCAGCCGGATCGCCTGACCGACAAAAGTATCTCCCGCTTTCTGCAGCAACGCCGCCGACGCCTCGAGCATCTTTGTGGTGGACGCCTGCCGCTTTTGACGCTCCGTGAACTCCCGCACATAAAGGAGGAACATGGCACTCCTCTCATCCTTGAGCTCACGGAGCTCCACGTCCTTTGCCCTGAGCTCCGCATCCTTGGCCTGGAGCTCCTGTGTCAGGCGCCTCACCTCATACTCCGTGATCTGGTGCACCGCCATGGAACCAGGTAGAAGCAATGGGGAGAGGAAGGAAAGGGGGTGAAACGGCTGAAAGGCAATGCAATCTACGGGAAGGCGGAGGGAGCCAGCCGAGGAGCAGGGTGAATCTTTTGGTTTTCACCATGGGAAAACACCAGTCGACGACTTTTCACATAATGGAGCAGTGGGTTTTACAGGCGGAGTCATTGTGACTAATTCCTGCGGCGCCTGCTCCCATCAATCAAAAAATTAAAAATCCTGCCGCGCCTGCCGCACCCAAAGACCAGAGCAATGCCGCGGTGGATATTTAAATTTACCTACCGGCAAGGAGATAAAAAAAGGGGTGAAAAAACAAATGTGGTGGCGGCCTAACTAATCGGTTGCACTAGCCCAACTAGCTAGCCACCGTGCTTCACTGATGTAATCGACGGGAAAGGAGGCCTTTCATGATTTGATGACTCATTTACTTGCTTAGGCGCTACGACCGAGGACAACCTAGAAAATGCGCGGTAGGGCATCCCACGTCTCGGCAAGGAAGAAAATATGCGTGCACCACCCGAGATGACCCTGAAACTGCGTGGTAGGGTGTGCCACATCTCGGCACGGAGGAAAAATGTGCATGTAAATATATACTGTATAAGACGTACTACCTATGGTTCGACCTTGGACCCAGCCAGTCGGTCGAAAACACCCCACTAGCCACACAACTTCATCATGCTAACGTGGCACGGAAGATAGGTGTGGTTAGCTCCGTCTCGTCCAGCCACAATGTCTCTTGTTCTAGGTGATTCTTCTATTTTCCAAGCTTTTTTTAGTTATAATAACACCATGGCAAGCTCGCGCCACTCTTCGTGTGTGCCCGTGCGTCTAAAGGTTAGACGATGGAGAGGAGAGAGAGATCGCAGACATGGGACCCACCAGTAAGTGAGTCAACGGTCATGCACGTGTTGACGAGCCACTCCCTCTACTCTACTCAACGTAATACTGTATAAAATCATGTTATGGGACAAAGCCAACAACCATAGTTGTTTCAGGCTATCGAATTACGCTTTGTAGTCCAGGTTGCCAGTTCGAACCTCGTCTTTCAGATTTGTTAGTTTTAGGTCCAAATTTGATCAATGACAAGTGGGACCCCGTGTGTTGTTCCGATATTTCAGTGTAGGATGGTTTTTTTGCACAAACACTTTATGCGGTTAGACAAGTAACGACACGAGTTACACGTATTTTGCAATTTTAGGAACAAAAATGATAGCGGCATAGAATATCACATCCACCCCGCAGCTTAGCTGCTATGGTGATACGAGTTTTTAGGTCGTTGGAACTGAGATCCAATGGCTTGGGAGTAGTCTTTGAAATTATGCACAATTTCCAAACTCTCCAAGGTTTTTTTGCAAATAAAACATTCAGGCCTCGTGTGTGCCCCTGCATCTTGGATCCAACGGATCACAGTTCCTCATATTAGCTGCTCCCTGTAGCTTAATTAGCCGCTATGGTGATACGAGCATCTAGGTCATATGATCTGTGATCAGATGCCACATGCGTAGTACTTGTACTTTCTGCACAATTCCCAAACTCTCTCAGGCGTATATTGCAAAAACATTTAAACCTCCTACTGTGAGCCATTAGATCTCCGGGAACTCGTATCACCATAGAATCTACGGTGCAGGGGCACCTCATATTCTCCCGTGCGATAAAACATCAGGTGCTCTCGCAGCTTGGATGCTACGGTGATACGAGCTTCGAGGTCATTCGATCTGAGATCCAATGGCATCTGAGCAGTCTTGTGCTTGTAAGCAGTGGCCGAACTCTTTGGGGGCTTTTCTACAAAAAAACATTCGAACCACCAAGGAGTTGTTGGATCACATATCCAACGGCTCCGAAGAGCTTGTATCACCAAAGCATCTAAGGTGTGGTAGCACATGATATTCTTACATACAGGAGAATATGAGGTCCTCCTTCATCTTAGATGCTATGGTGATACGAGCTTCGAGGTCGTTGGATATGGGATCCAAGGGCATCTGAGTAGTTTTTGTACAAATTGTGTGCTGTTCTCAAACTCATTAAGGTTTCCTGTAAAAATATTAAGACATCCTGTGAGCTGTTATATGTCAGATCTACAAGCTCCAAGCAACTCGTATCAGCATATAGCATCTAAGGTGTGGGGGCACATGATATTCTCCTGGGAGGGGGGTGCACAACCAATCGGTGTTTGGGAGGGTGGGGACAAATATAATGTTCAAAAAATATAATCTAAACAATCCTAAATAGAGCTTCACAATTTTATCTAAGGTCGAGGGGTTAACCCCCGACAATCTACATAGCTCTGCCTAAACACAACATTTGCATGTATGTAGTACTAGACTTAGTATTCATGTTTCAGTTTCCCGTTTATTTTAAATATTGAATTGAGGACCATGCATGTCTTACATTTTACTCCCTTCGTTCCTAAATATTAGACTTTTTAGATATTTCAAATGGACTGTCACATACGGATTTATATAGACATATTTTAGAGTGTAGATTCACTCATTCTGCTCCGTATGTAGTCACTTGTTGAAATCTCTAAAAGACAAATATTTAGGAACAGAGGGAGTATTTTTGAATTCGTGTCATACATGCATGGTTTGGAAAAATAGATGCACTATACTTACTGGATTGTTGTTGTATTCGTGTGTGTGTTTGTGTGTGTGTGTGTGTGTGCGTGTGTGGTCATATGCTTGATACATACAAAGTTTTCTCACCACCATACCGCTCATCTTTTAAATTTGAATTTGCAATGAAAAACTTGCTAGGGATACCATGAAATGTGAAATCAATGTTCAGATCACTATATTACAAACTCACTATAATTCAAGAACTCATCATAAATCAATTACCACGTTGAGATTACTATTTGCAAGGAAAATACGGGCATTGTAATACATATAGATTCATTCGGAAATTTAAAATATTCCTTTCATATTCTCGAATGGTAGCACCCAACGGCGTACCAGCCAGACCCGGGCTCGTGTTGATCCTCAAAAAAAAAACCGGGCTCGTGTCCTTCTGGTGGCGTGCGTGGTATGCATAGTAGCCAACCCCAACCAGTCGAGCCTCCGCATTTAGAGTCGAAATATTTGGCGGCCAGAATTCCAGCCCTAGGAAATTCCCCTCATGTCCTCAGTCCATAATGACTATCGATGAACAATGGAGGGATGCTTTAGTAACTAGACAACGTTACCTACCGTGCCAAGCACGGTTTAGTTCCCTCGGTCGCCGCTACCCAAGGTCACCCATCAACTCCATTGCCTAGTACTAATAGGAGTACTACACCAGGATGAGCACAAAATTGAGCCCCGTTTGTTCGTGCCTAGTACTTGAGTTAATATTTCAGGCAATGCACTGGTACACAGGGAATATCCTTTTACTCTGCATATATAACTTGTCTGAAGTCTAACTAAGAAAAATGTTTGACCAAATCCTTTCTTAAGAAATAATAACATCTACAATAGTAAAGATGTATCGCTTGAAAATTTATTGCATGATGGAGGTTATGATATTGTTTCGAATCCTGGATTTTAAATTTCAGAAAATCCAAAAGTGACCAGAAATTCATGAAACTAAGCATGGTCTCGTGATATGGCACAAATATGCTGTCGTAATTTTTTTGTTCAATTTGAGACAAGCTGCTTATGAGAAGTTGCACAAATGAAGAGCCAAGGTATTTTGGAACAAAGACCTATAACTTCAAGGCGAACACTTTCACTATTCAAACCATGGGCATTAACGTGCCGCCACGAGTCCCGCTTCTCATCGACAGGTGCCATCCAAGCAAGCGTGTGAGTCGATGGGAGGCGTGCGAGCAGACTGCTGCACTGGTTGACCGGGAGGCGTGCAAGCAGGCCGCTGCGCTGGCTCATCGGGAGGTGAGCCCTTTGACCAGGCTCCGCCGCCCAGCTTGGTCCCAACTGCCCCACTTTTAATGGCACCGGTGCCGCAGTTTAAAATCACCCCGCACTACCCGGTATCGCTACAATCTTCTCTCTTCCTCTCTGATTCTCCTGTCGTGTACCTCCATCCAGCCTGACCTAACCGTATGCCATGCTGCATCACAATGGTCTTCCATTAGTCTTGCAGTTTCCTGAGGAAGACACCTAGCCGGAGTCTCAAGAACATAAGGCACTTTGGGACGAGCTTGAACTGGCCTTGAGGGAAGACACCGCGCCTGTCCCCGCCCCCGTTCCGGCTCCCGTCGCCCCGACTGTGCCAGCGCCCATCCCCATGGCATTGATGGGCTAGGAGCCACTAATTGTCGCCGAGCTTGATGCCACAGGGTTCCATGAGGTCCCCGCCGACTTTCACACGCCCGTGCACCTGCCAGCGCATGCGCCTGCGCATGCACTGACGCACGCGCCCGTGCCGGTGCCCGTGCACACGAATGTCTCCACCGCGCCGTTGCCAGCGCCTGTCCCCGCATGGGTGCCAGTGCCCCCCTCAGTGGCATGGATGGCCGCCGTCGACCGCTTCCTTGCACCAACGCCAGTCGCCTCCTCCCGCTAGTTGACTCGCTCCTGGAGACCGAAGTCCAGAACATCATGCCTTCCTTGAAGCTAGGGCCAACGTCTAGGAGTACGCCAACAACGGCGCAAGACACCACCGTTGCAGTTGCCGTCGGTCAGTGGCCCGACGACACATAGAGCACGACAAAGGAGCCGCTTCCCACCGCAAGACGCCCCCGCCGCCGCCGCGTAATCTAAATTTGCCATGAAAAATGTTCGGATTGCCATGCTTAAAATCCGAACGTTAATCATTTCCGTTTATTTTAGATCAATCGTCGTATGAATGTAAATTCAGAGTCAGACTGAATGAAATCTATGGTTTGATCGATTGAATGTTTTGGTAGAGCCGTATCAAATTAAATATAAAATGTCATCAAGCCACATGTATTCCTTCTTGTCTTAAGCATTTCATATTAAATACCACGTCAATTCCAAATATTTTCTTAGGGAAGTCAATTCCAAATATATTCTTAGGGAAGTCAATTCCAAATGCTTGTAGGGCGCGACCAGTCCCCTTGTTCGAGCACTAGGCAATACATCTATTTATCAACACATTTAATTATTACGGAGTAGTAGATAAATAGTACTAGATAACTTGTCCATCACGGTCACTTTTGTTCCTAAACTTGTTACATGTATAATCTATATCTATACCATCTATACCAAAGGGGCAGATCCAATTAATCTCGGCCATCAAATCATGTCAATCCAACGACCTAGACTACTTCAATGTCGAGCACTCAACACGTTTAGCGTGTAGTTAATTTCATGCCAAAAATAGTGCTAATCACATAATAACACGCAAATAATATCCTACTTAATATCCGCATGCACTTAATATACTTACAAATTAACGTGCATTGCATGTATACATTGACTAGTACTACTAGTACGTGAAACTTGTGCCGTAACTTGTGAACGCGTCCAGATATGGTCAACCGCAACATCGCCTGTGAGTTCTTCGTGTTTGCCCGTGCATCTAAATGTAGAAGGGGAGGAGAGAGAGAGAGAGAGAGCAGACATGGAACCCACCAGTAAGTGAAGGCGAATAGTACATGCTAACGAGCCGGTCCCACTAATGTACTAAAAATAATATTAAAACATGTTATCCCATTAAATAGGCTGTGGTAATATAAAAACATTATATCAACAAAGGGGGGTACAACAAACGTTGTTGTACTTTGTTGCCTATTGAAGTGCGGCTTGAAGGCTGTGGTCGCATGTTCGTTCCTCGTCCTTTTTAATTTTTAATTTATATATGGGTCCAAAATTGTTCCATGACAGGTGGGCCCCTCGGTGTGTAGTTTTTAGCACTTTAATTTGTGGGTCGAAATTTGTTCCATTACAGGTGGACTGTTGGTGTGTAGTTTTGTAGCTTATTTGTAATAATTAAAGAGAACAACATAGTTTTTTGCAAAAATACCATGGTGCGACATTGAAGGTGAGAAAGGACGTGCGAGAGAGTGATGATCGAGCCAGAGGGAAATCAATTGGGGGAGGTGCGGGGGTTGCAATGGTGTTTGGAGTAGTTGTGGGCCGAATGCTACAAAAATATAATCTAAATCCGCCGGAATAAATGCCTTGACAAATTAATCCAAGGTTGGAGTCCCCCTCATAATGCAAATAGCTCTGGCTCTGCAAGGGATGGAGAGGTAGCTTCAACATGTGGAAGATATGGCGTGAGAAAGCGAGGTCAATTGAGACACGAATAGATAGAGAGACAAAGTGAGTGTAGTCCGGCATTCGTTGAAAAGATATATATGCTCTGGAGAGATATTGTCCGATTGAGCTTTTGGGAAGGGTGAGGGATGTAAGATAGAGCTTGAGAGATGATCCATTCACAGACATGTAGATATATTTTCTGCCTGGGAGGAAGCAAGGTCAATCGATTACATATATAGAGGGAGAGAGATTGAGCGAGTGTGGGTCGCCGTGCGATCGAAAGAGTGAGACGGGTTGGAAAGAGTGACCTAGATAGACAATGTGCGTGAGAGAGTATACAATATGCATATGTCGAATTAGGCTCAAACATGGAGATATATCGTTTGTGTTCGAGAAAGAGCGAGGTCAATCGAGACATACACACACAGAGAGAGAGAGAGAGAGAGAGAGAGAGATTGAGCGAGGGTGGCCCGCCATGAGGTCGAAAGAGTGGGGATGGCTTGGATGGACTGACCTAGATAGACAATCTGCGTGAGAGAGTATAGTGTGTCGATCGAGGCCCGAACAGGAAGATATATCATTTGTGTGTGAAAGAAAGCGAGGTTAATCGAGACTTAGATAAAGAGAGCGAGATGGAGCGAGTGTCGCCCGCCATGCGAAAGAAAGAGTGAGACAGTCTCGAGAGAGTGACCTAGATAGACAACGTGCTTGCGTGCGCACGAGAGGGGGGGTCTAGATAAGCAATGAATGTATCTAGCGAGAGAGGGTGGGAGGGAGGGAGGGAGAGAGAGAGAGAGAGAGCTCGGCATGGAGTGCAATGGCGGGTGTGCGAGATAGATACATTTGGTAACAGAGTGGAAAAAGGGGGTTGTGTAGTTGAGAGAGTTAGAGATCCAAACATAGAGAGAAGAATGAACGTGTGTCGGAAACCGATAGCTTCCTAAGGTGGTTAGGAGAGGAAGATTGATCGATACAGGAAGTATGTAGCGTGTGCGCCGAGGGGGGTGGGGGTGGGGCTAAAAACAACATTTGAATGTAGATAGTACGAGACTTAATATCGACGTTTCAATTTAGTGTACATTGTAAGATTTGAATTGAGGACCATGCATATGGCTTCCGTAATTATTTCAAATTCGTGCCATACTAGGTTTGGAAAAGTTGACATTGACTCAATCGCTATTTTGTAGGTCATATGTTCTAATCCATCCAAAGTTTTCTCACTACCATGGTGTTCATCATGAATTTGTATTAAAAAAGTAGCATGGATACCGTGAAATGCAAAATCCACGTTAGAATTGGATATCGCTATGTGACACACACTCTAATTCAAATAACTCCTCATTTATTAATTCATAGTATCTCGTTTCGAATGACTAATTATTTGCAAGGAAAACATGGGCATGGTAATACATACAGATTTGTTTGCAAATGAAAGAAGATTCATTTGCAATCTCAAGTGTAGGTGCACCAGGTAGACCAGGGTCGTGACGTGGTGCTCGCGTGTGTCGTACGGACGCTAGCACCCAGCCACCCACCCACCCCCCTCCATCCCTCCCCCCCAAAAAATAATGACGACAAAATAAGTTCGCACTTCCACGTTTCAGATTGAAATATCTGGCGGCCCCAATTCTAGCCCTGCAAAATCTCCCTTCTCCACCGTCCCTTTTGTGTCCAGAGTGCTCAAATCACTAATTCCCCACCAACCCAAGCAAAGTTTGAATCGCCCCTCATCTCGTCTCTTTCCCCACCTCTGTGCCGGACGACGATGACAAAAACGATGGTCGCACTTCACCACCACACCGGAGCTACCTCATCTACGCCCTCGTCCACCGCACCGGGTGGTCCACCGACAATGTCAGCCGCCTCAACCGACATGCCTCACAGACACCGACTTCCATGGCATCAGGTGCGCTTCACAGACGCCGTCTCCCACCTCACTGGGGCTACTTCACCGAGCACATCGTCGCACCTCCGCCCCCCGAGGCCGTTGGGGCTTCACCAACGGTCTCGTCCACTACATCGTAGCGCTCCGCTGCCACTCAAGATCTGCATCCGTGCGCGGGCAGCCAACGCCAGCGCCTCACCCTCAACGGCTCTGAAGTGACCCGCACTCTAGCTAGGCGAGCATGCCCAAATGCCGGCCCGAACTAGTTATCCACATATCACTCCCTTGTGCACTACTCTGACCATGTTTTAGCGAAGCATGACGGCGCTACGGGATCTGGTACACATCCTGCACACCGGTATAACCTTGTAAGTACCTGTCCTCCAACACAACAGCAAGGTCGATTCCTCTTATTTTATCAATCATTCGCTGTGTCAAAAATGCAGAGGGGGATGCAAGGAGCACACGGTCTGCACATCCAAGCAAGTGGTAACATGGACTTGTACATGGAACATACCAAGCGCAAGCGGAGCTGCAGTGAGCCTGTACAACGAGCTAGCGTAAGTTCCTGCATTTCATTTAATTCATACTGGCCTATGTGTATGATTTGTTGCAGTGGCGGATCCAAGAATTCAAGTTACCAGGGGCGAAAATTTAACTTAAAAAATATGAAGGCACTTGCACTCCGAAAATCAACATAATTTGAGAAATGTGAAGCTACATGCACTTTGAAAACCAGCTAATGATCCAAAGTAGTTCCAGATTATAAAACACTAAATGATGTAAGCACCAAAAAACACAAAATGCAACATGGTGTACAAGGACTACTAACATGGTTTTTACCTGCTTGAATTATCCGTTCTCTGGTTTTTGTACACACAAAATCGCACACGAACTAACTGTATTAACCGTCTGTGTTGTAATTTCTCATCGTAAAGAGTTCATCCGAGTCAGCTGTTTGCCACGTATCACACATATCTTATTAAGTTGAACCATTTCTGTTGTGTTCCCTAATCGAAATCAGTTCGTCCAAGTGAACCGTATGCCATATATCACACACACCTTGATCTGGCTAACTATTTCTGTTGCACTCCCTAATAGTAAACAGTTCATCGGAGCAAACTGTATGTCATATACCGCACACACATTGATATGACTACCCATTTCTGTTGGTCTGCCTCATCGCAAACAGTTCGAATGGATTAATTGTGTGCCCTGCATCGCACACGCAACTAAAATCTGAATTGTGTTTGGTGGCTCCACCATCGCAAATGTTTTGCATCTTTTTTGACGGTTTTTTACATCCCCGTTTGCGATTAATGCATCGCACACAGATTCGTCAAAGGGTCTCTGATCGTAGTGTCGCGTTAGCAGCATCCTGCAGTAGTGTGACCCCAGAAGATTGCCAAATTTTCACATGACATTTGTATTAGTGCACATTAAACATAGAAAAAAATTTGAAGGCCGTAAGAGGAAGTTATCTCCCGTTCGTCATCAAACATGCATTGTTCCCTCTCGGAACCACAAGCCTTCTAGTGAGTTGCTCCGGTTTGTGAGGGGTGTGTGTCCAAACTTTCGTAAAGCAAGCCAATTTTTTTACCACATCATCTTGGTGGCCTGACATTACATCAAGCAAGGTTTCATGTCTTTCTGATCATTTTTTTTTTATTTTTTTGGAATTTAAATGCCATGGAACTCCATGCATGTGTCCATGCCATGAGACCAATATGTTTGAAAATTCCTTCTAATTTACTGCACATGGAATTAACTCGCACACGAGTACACAAATATGGATTTTCAAACCGTTATGGTTAGCTGTTGCATGTACATGTAGTTCAATTTTGAATTACGGTCATAAAATGGCTAGAAAATCACTTAAATGTCTTTAAAAGGTCAAATGACCCCTAAAATTTTCTAAATTTTCACATGAAAGTGATATTAGTGCACGTTAAATGTAGAAAAAAATTGAAGGCCGTATGGGGAAGCTATCTCCCGTTCGTCATCAAACATGCATTGTTCCCTCTCGGAAACACGAGCCTTCTAGTGAGTTGCTTCGGTTTGTGAGGGGTGTGTGTCCGAACTTTTGTCAAACATGCCAATTTTTTTACCACATCATCTTGGTGGCATGACATTACATCAAGCAAGGTTTCATGTGTTTCTGATCATTTTTTAATTTTTTTGATTGAAATTAAAATGCCATGGCACTCCATGCATGTGTCCATGCCATGAGACTAATATGTTTGAAAATTCCTTCTAATTTACTGCACATGGAATTAACTCGCACATAATTACACAAATATGATTTTTCAAACTGTTATGGTTAGCCGTTGCATGTAGATGTAGTTCAAATTTGAATAACGGTCATTAAATGTCTAGAGAATCCCTTAAGTATCTTTAAAAGGTCAAATGACCCCTGAAATTTTGACATGACAGTTGTATTAGTGCATGTTAAACATAGAAAAAAAATAAGACTGTAAGAGGAAGTTATCACCCGTTCATCATCAAACATGCATTGTTCCCTCTCGGAACCACGAGCCTTCGAGTGAGTTGCTCCAGTTTATGAGGGGTGTGTGTCCAAACTTTCGTCAAATAGCCCAATGTTTTTACCACATCATCTTGGTCGCATGACATTGCATCAAGACGGGTTTCATGTTTTTTTAATCTTTTTTTTATTTTTTGGAATTTAAATGCCATGGCACTCCATGCATGTGTCCATGCCGTGAGACCAATATGTTTGAAAATTCCTTCTAATTTACTACACATGGAATTAACTCGCACACAAGTACACAAATATTATTTTTCAAAACCGTTATGGTTAGCTGTTGCATGTACATGTAGTTCAAATTTGAATTACGGTCATTAAATGGCTATAAAATCACTTTAATGTCTTTAAAAGGTCAAATGCCCCCTAAAATATTCCAAATTTTCACATGATAGTTGTATTAGTGCAAGTTAAATGTAGAAAAAACATGAAGGCCGCAAGGGGAAGCTATCTCCCGTTCGTCATCAAACATGCATTGTTCCCTCTCGGAAACAGAAGCCTTCTAGTGAGTTGCTTCGATTTGTGAGGGGTGTGTGTCCAAACTTTCGTCAAACATGCCAAATTTTTTACCACATCATCTTGGCGGCATGAGATTACATCAAGCAAGGTTTCATGTGTTTCTGATCATTTTTTTTTATTTTTTTGGAATTTAAATGCCATGGCACTGCATGCTTAATTGTGTCATAGCCGTTAGACCAATATGTTTGAAAATTCCTTCCAATTTACTGCACATGGAATTAAATCGCACACAAGTACACAAAATATGACTTATCAAACCGTTGTGGTTAGCTGTTGCATGTACATGTAGTTCAAATTTGAATTACGGTCATTAAATGGCTAGAAAATCACTTAAATGTCTTAAAAGGACAAATGACCCCTGAAATTTTCCAAAATTTGACATGACAGTTGTATTAGTACTACACATTTTCTCGTACATTTAAAACACCATCTGTTGCCACTTTACTCCAAATTCGTCTTTCACAGCTAATAAAAAATATCCACAACATCACACACAATTTTTTTGTAGGAACTGTCTGCGATGAAAATTTCTGGGTCTATTTAAGTCTTCCTCCTTAAGCTTCGCCGGCTCGTCTGCTCCAGGTCCAGCAACCCCCGAATCCATGAATCCCACACCCCCTTCTTGCAAAGATGACGCCGTGGAAACGCTTCATGAAGGACCGTACGATGGCCGCGTCCTCCCCGAGCGCCGCCGCCTGCGCCGAGAGTGCGGCCGCCTATGCCGAGAGTGCCGCCGCATCCACATTGAGCGCTGCTGCATCCACCGAGAGGGCATCTGCGGTAGCCGACGGGCAGCTGCTGCAGCCGAGATGGCTGCAGCTGCTACTATGACGGCGGCTGCAACCGCCGAGAGCGCTCGAGCTGCCGTCCGTGCTGCCGATGTCGCCCTGGCCCGGGTCGAGGCCATCCACGCCAAGATCGAGGATGCACATGTGAAGATATTCCAGGCCACCTCAGAATCCAGCATGCAACCCACGTCCGAAAAGGCGGCGGTGGCCATGGAGCACCTGCTTCCTCATGAGATCGCCGAGCGGGAGCTCAAGATGCAGGAGGCGGCGGAGATCGAGGAGCGCCCGGAGGAGGAGTTGGGCGTGGCCGAGGTCGAGGTAGAGAAGAGTCTGTCCATCGAGGAATCGGTGGTGGAGTACCAACGTGAGCTCTGGCGCAGCCATTACTACGAGTACTACAACCTTGAGGGTGGCGCCGAGGACGAGGACGAGGATGCGGTCGACTTCAGCAGGGGGGACGCGGATTCCACAAACGGCGGCATTTCGCCAGGACAAGTTATCGACGTCTCATCTCACAGCGGCGATTCATAGGCCGGCGCGGCGGCGGATTTGTTAAAATTATGCGTACTTAGGCTTTGCTTTTAATGCTGGTCTTTTGTTAGAGCAATGTTTAGGTCAACTGGCTCTGTTTAATTACTAAAATTTCTTGATTCAGTAAGTGTGGTCTGTGTGCTGTATGTTCTTTTGTGTGCCCAAATTAGCAAGCGATGTTAGATTATGCAATGACGTACCCGGGGAAATTTCCACCAAAATTTGAATTATCAAACTCAGCCCATGCGCGTAAAGCAGAAGAATCATTTGTGATGCACACAATCGTTCAAACTGAATGGTGTCCGGCGGCACCACGCGCAAAGTTTTCGTCCACATTTCCAAATTTTTGGCCTACCGCAACCCCCCCCCCCCCCCCCCCCCCCCCCCCCCCCCCCCCCCCCCCCCCCCCCCCCCCCCCCCCCCCCCCCCCCCCCCCCCGATCAATCTAAAGCTCAATCATGAGAAGTGTGTGTTTGGCGTTCCATCCGGCAAGCTTCTCGGATCCTATTTCCTCCTTCCTTCCTTCCTTCCTAAGCTACAGCCACTTCCTCGCTTGCTTCCTCGCTCTCTCCGTCTCGCATCCTACCACCAGGGTCGCCATGGTCTTCTTCAATGACCTCTCCAGTGGTTCCTCCGACGATGACAGCTCCTTCACCACCCGGGTATGCCTCTCTTCTCTCTCTCGGGCTATGACTTGGAATGAAGGATTTTAACCCAGCGGTCGATTTGAGTCATTTCTTCCTCTTGTAGCTCCCTAGGACCATCAGTTGCAATGAATGGAGCGGGGTGGCTGAAGATCTGTCTGCTCGTTGTCACCATCAATCTCCATGCGTGAAGCTAGTTTCATTTGAATCTGTGGATAGTGGGAGGAAGTTTCTGGCATGTGCAGAGAAGGTTAGACCCTCTTTCATTGTTACAAATATTTTGTTAGATGTGATTCAGACACTGTCACGGTCCCAACCCATTCATACCACACCTTCAACCAAACGCATCCTAAGACAGTGTCACAATTTGTACCTAGTATCTAAAAATGTTGCCATCTCATCAGTGGTGCCATTAGAAAATTATTTGGCACCGCTTCAGCAGTTTGTGCAGCCAACTTTGGTCCACACATCCAAGTAGCCAAGCAGTAAAATACTAAATCTTTATGGCACGAAGGAACTGGGCATCGGAGCAACTAGGTGCTCCGGAGTCTGGGTCCCTGATTTTTTTCCGCTGCATCGGCTCGCCAGTGCAGGGCACCGGTGCAAGATGTAGCAATAGTTATCTGTACACCGGTTTTGGCATACATAGTGGACGGCCTTAGTGCTATTAGTTCTATGTTACTAAATTTGTGCATGTACACACCTGTTAGTATCTTTGCTGTCATCCAAACACTGTCGCATGCTGTTGCAGTTACATTTACCTTGCTCATAAAATGTTCAATTTGTTATTTATAGTACATGAGTAAGAACTTGTACCATTGTTGTAGTTAATTATAGCTTATGATGTTTCATAATTTGGTTGTTATCTCAGTAGCAATTAATTCATTTGCACATTGATCGTTTTGAGAAGATTTGTCATAATTAACCTGTTTCTTCAATTTTTCAAAATAAGTATTGGTGATTTTCTATGTTGCTATAAACCTATTTCCCCTACAATTGTTACTGATCTAGTTTTAAATATTATAGGATGAACGTAAGTCTTCTTACTTGGAGTGGGTTGATAAAGAGTGGCCACGGTCTTTGAAGATGTGCCTAGCAAAGCTCTAGAGCATGTATGAGGAAGAGAACAGAGGTAGGCTTAGAGAAAGTGTTGTCAACGCTGAAGAATATTTGAAGATGCGGGATAAAATGAGGAAGGTGGAGAATGAGCTCAGATTTTTAAATCAGAATTTTCTAAGATGGTGTTGGTGAAGGAGGAGGCACTTTCCCAGTTGGACAGTGCAAAACAGGTTCTTACTGAACTGAAAGCAGAGGTGGATAAGACATGCCTGGATGATCTTGATTAGGGAAATGTATATATTGTTCTAATATTGTTCTTATGAAGTTCAGCTAGCTATATGTTGTATTGTGTTTTTTTCAGGTAGCTATCATACTATGATGTTAAAATATATTTAAGTGCCTGATATGAAATTGGCAAACAACTGTTCAATATGAAATGTGAATTTGCGTAATACTGGAATTATTATTTCTAAACTAATAAACCTCCTAAATGGGTCATGGAACTTTGCAAATGGTTCTAGCAGTAAAAGCGCTTGTGATGGATAGCCCAATGCCACACAGTTTTCTTCATCAAATCATGTGTGATGTAGTTGATAAAAGCAAACGGTTAACCAAGGCAGAGCGTGTGTGATAGTTACAACTTTCACACACGATCCTATACATAAAACTGTGTGGGATGTACATACGAACAAAAATGTTTTCCCTGGATTGACTGTGTGGGATGTACATAAGAACGGAAACATATTCCTTGGATTGACTGTGTGTGATATACATACTAACAGAAATATTTTTCTGGGATTCACCGTGTGGGATGTACATACGAATGGAAATGATTGGGTTTCGATGCCTCGCCCGATCGCACACGAGCTCATTTTGCCCCAGCCTGTGTGCCAGTAGGGCCTATCCCTGACGGTTTGTGGGTCACGTGGGAAGGACCCCCCTATCGCCCACACTCACTTGGCGATGGTTCCAAATGCCGTCGTGGAAAGGGGTTAAAAACCATTTGTATAGCACCGACACGCACCAGTGGTGGTACATATTGTATCATACGAATGCCTTTCGGGTTGAAAAGTGCTGGTTCAACATTTGCGTGAGCGGTCCAGATCAGTTTTGAGCCCCAGCTACATAGAAATATGGAATCTTATATGGATGACATAGTGGTTAAAACCAATGACAAAACAATGCTCATACGAGATTTAGAAGAAACATTTGCAAATTTGCGGAAGATCAATCTAAAGCTCAATCATGAGAAGTGTGTGTTTGGCGTTCCATCCGGCAAGCTTCTCGGATTCTTTGTGTCTCAGCATGGGATCGAGGCAAATCCCGACAAAATCAAGGCAATTGAGCAGATTGAAGCACCAAGACGAGTCAGAGATGTGCGTCGACTTGCCGGCTGCGTTGCTTCTCTAAGCAAGTTCATCTCCAAATCTGCTGAGCGCGCCCTGCCCTTTTTCAAAATTTTGAAAAAGCAGGTCCAATGAAATGGACTCCGGAAGCGGAGGAAGCGCTGCAGGATTTGAAGAGGTACCTCTCCTCTACGCCAACACTAGTCGCGCCTAAACCACAAGAGCCATTGCATCTATATCTAGCGGCTACGAATCAAGTGGTTATTGCTGCGCTAGTGGCGTAGAGAGAAGTCAATGAAGAAGCAGCGGCAGTGGCAAGACCGTCAAATGAAGCAGCACAGACGAAGAAGATGGTGTAGCAACCAGTTTACTTTTCAGCTCCCTTTTACAGGGGGCTAGGTCAAGGTACTCTGGCATGCAGAAGTTGCTCTTCGGCCTCCTAATGGCCTCGAGGAAGCTGTGCCACTATTTCCAGGCACATGAGATTACCGTCATCACTCGTTTCCCATTGCAATGGATTTTACACAACCCAGATGCGACTGGAAGGATTGTGAAGTGGGCGTTGGAACTATCGAGCTTTGGTCTCAGGTTTGAAAGCACTTCGACAATTTAGAGAAGAGCCTTGGCGGAGTTCATTGTAAAATGGACCTCAAAGCCTGACGAGGAGATTCAAGAGACAACTTTCCCTGGCAAGGAAACGAGCCAAGAGTGGGTTATGTATTTTGATGGGGCTTTCTCGCTGCAAGGCGCCGGTGCTGGCTTGCTGCTTGTCGCACCCACCGGAGAGCACCTCAAATACGTAGTCCAGATGCACTTTCCCCGGGAGAGATCAACAAACAACACTATAGAATATGAAGGACTGCTTGCCGGTCTCAGGATCGCGGTAGACCTTGGAGTTAAGAAGCTCATCGTCAGAGGTGATTCACAGCTTGTCGTCAAGCAAGTTAACAAAGATTATTGGAGCCCATTGATGGAAGCTTACGTAGATGGAGTCAGGAAATTAGAGGAGCATTTTGACGGTCTGCGAGCCGAGCAAGTTCCTCGTGTAGAGAACGACATTGCTGATGACCTGTCAAAACATGCTGCCCTGAAGTTACCTGTGGAACCAGGGACTTTTGTGCTCCAATTGACTCAGCCATCCATAGAACCATCAGCCAGGCAAGATAAGCGAAGGAAGTCAAGCTCCAGCTAGTACTTTCCAGTAGAGCTCCCAGAAGCCGCCGGCAAGGAAGTTGCCGCGGACAACGCCAAGCTTGCCGGGGAGCGACGGGCTCCGGCAGGGCCTCGAGCCCTTGTCGTAGAGACAACTGCTCCCGCGGCAGAAGACATGCCTCTAGTCCTTGTTGTCGAGCCTCAGGCTCCGGCATGGGCACAACACATTGTCCAATTCCTCATAACAGGGGAACTCCCTGAGGAACAGGAAGAAGCGGAGAAAGTAGCCCGTCGGTCTAATATGTACCAGTTTGTGGACGACGTCCTATACAGAAAAAGACCGAATGGTGTGAAATTGAAGTGCATTCCTCGGGAGGACGGACTGGAGCTGTTGGCAGACATACATGGAGGCATATGTGGCTCTCACATAGGATCAAGGGCTCTTGCCGGTAAGGCATTCCGGCAAGGTTTCTTTTGGCCCACTGCCCTCCAGGATGCAACTGCACTAGTAACCAGGTGTGAAGCGTGTCAGTTCCATTCAAAGAAATTGCATTAGCCAGCTCAAGCTCTTCAGACAATCCCTCTTTCCTGGCCATTTTCGGTCTGGGGACTCGACTTGGGCCCTTTTCCCCATGCTATCGGGGGCTTTGAGTAATTGTACGTCGCAATCGACAAGTTCAGAGAGTAGCCGGAAGTGGAAGCAGTGAGAAAGGTGTTGGTGCAACAAACCCTGGGTCTGTTGCCCTGACTGTGTGTGGGGACCCCGACTCATAAGTCGTGATCACCGAATGCACGTGTACAGTGATCCCAGAGATCAATGCTCACTGAACACACAGAAGCTGAATAACAAGAGTCTTACATCCATACATACCGTATTACACAAGTAGGACCATTATGGTCAAGTCTTGGGTATATCATCGCAGCGGAAATCTTCGTTGACATCCTGGACCCATGCCATCTGCCTTAACCCTACAGGCATTCTGACTGGGAAGCATCCTAGCTCGCATGTTCATCACCGAAGTATTCTTCATCATATCCTGTTCTTTCATGCCTGGTCAATAAAATAACCAGTGGCAAGCCAATGAGTACTTTGAATGTACTCGCAAGCAACCCAAGGGTGATAACAGAATAATTATGCAATGCAGTACTGCTAAATTGGCATTTTTGCGGAAAGCTAGTTTTTCTCATGCAAGTATGATCAACATTTATCAAGGACATGAATGCGTCTGCAACAAGTATCAGGAGGTTACAGACATTAACATCGAAAAGGAGTTGTGAACAACTCGTGCTCAAGCTCATCGTGACTTCCTCACGAATCACATCAACATATTTACCAAACCGTGTTGTTCATCAAAAACATATGGACGTAGCCCAAGAGCGGTTACCCAACTGTCCTTGACCGTGGACATGGCTATTCGAATAGTTTTACACTCTGCAGAGGTTGCACACTTTACCCACAAGATCCGGGGAACTTCCGTGTCATCCACGACCCGCGGTACCTCAAGTACCCGGGGTAAGCACCCGATCACTATCTTTCCCTAGACGACACTAACATAGAGTCCACTCAATTGGTAGTAACCCCCGTGCCCAACATTTCACATCTTAAAATTGTGGAGCCTCGCTCCCATATTCATCACATACCACTGGCACGGGGGTTACGCATGTAAGGTTGGAATACGGTCACAACTTAAACCAATCCATTTTGAAAAACAACACACACACTTGCCTCAGTACACCACTTCGTCATCAAGTGGCTACCCAACGCATCATCTCCCTTATTCATAAGTGGCACCCGACGGGGTTTTCGAAAAGCCTTTGAGAATGCTTTTGTCTCCATCACCATGCATATACCCTGTCCCACTTGCGTAGCAACTACTTTAGCATCCTATCTACTCCCACCGGCATAACCCTCATAGGAAGGTAGGGTCATGCACAATGCAAGTATCAACGAGGAAGTAACGAAGGCAAACCACCCCAAGTGGTCACCTCATCATCATGACCCCGATGCAAGCAATAAAAGTGTTATATGACATGCATAAAAAGGGTTTCATAGACATGGTCAAAGGGCTGCTTGCCTGTTTTAACAAAGTCTTCGAGGTCTTCAAATATCTCTGGTCCAACTCCGAGCATTTCGTCTACTTCATCAACTATCGTCGAAAGCAACCATAATAAGCGACACAACAAGGCAGAAAATAAAAGTGCTCTAAAAATATTAATTTGACTTTTCTAGGACATCTCTGGTTATATGAAAAATAACCAGAGTGGTTTCATTGGAATTGGGTCAGTGGATATTTCTAAACATTTTGATATGATGGAATCAAGGGGTTTATGGATTTGCAAGAAGTGTACAGAAATATATTTTTTTTAAAAGAGAAAAGGCACCCATTTAACAAATCATGATTTTAGAAGCATCTAGGAGTTGGTTTCACTGGATTTGGAGTTCAAATGAATTCCCTATGAATTGGCAAAGTTGACAAATATGAAGAAATGGCTCATTATATTGTGTGGCACAGAAAGTATTAATAAAAATGTTCATAACCTAAGTTATGAACTTAGAAGCATCCAGAAATTTGAATCATGGCATTTGGATCAACAATGGGCTATCTGTGATTTTCTAAAGTTTATCACAGAATTAAGAAAATTGGGATTTACTAAATAAGTGTGAAGGAAAGTTCTCTGGAAAAATGTGCAAGCTCCTCTATGAGGTAGATAATGATTTATAGAGTCACTAGAAATTTGAATCATCAAATTTGGATATCATTTGAATTATTTGTGGATTTTACAAGTTTACAGAAAAAGAAAAAGAAAAGGAAAAAGGGTTTTACCCTTATCATGTGCACAGGCGGGAGATAGCAGTGGGTCGGCCCAGCGGCTCAGCTGCGCGGTTGGCAGGGGCGACGTCGAAGGCGCCCAGGCGCCGTGCGCCTTCGTTGTGGGGACACGGGAGACGGCGAACCCGCCTCCACTTGCCAGCGTGGCTCGGTGGCTGGGCCACTGACGAGCGGGGCCCGCCTGCAGGTTCGTCCTCAACCTCCCGCGCGACGCGACGGGAAACAGAGGAGGCGAGGCCGAGCGGCGCTGGCGCTCTCCCCAGCGGCACGGGCCACCTCCGGCGATGCCCAGCACACCGGCGGGTTCAGGAGGCCGCGCCGCATCCGCCGAGGTGCGCCATGTCAGCAGGGGTGGTCGGATGCGAGCGCACCATCGGCCGTGGCGGGCGAGGCTGGCGGTGGTGATGGAGCTCGATGGCACGGCCACGGGGAGGAGAGAAAGGAGTGCGGGAGGGTCCCTTCGTGATGTTGGAGGTGCTCTGGTGTGGTCTAGAGGGGAGGAGGAGGGGTGGTGGGCACGAATTTAGGCGGAGGCCGACGGCAAGGCTCCGGCCATGGGGAGCGACGGAGGGCACGGGGAGAGGTTTGGCTTCGTCCAGTGGGTCGCTGGGAGGGAGAGAGAGCAAAGGGCTCCAGAGAGAAGCCTGGGGCTGCCCTATATGGTGAGGTCACGGCTCACCGTGGACGCGGCCTACGGGCGCCCGCGGAAATGGCCGGGGTGGCCACGGGAGGAGGCTCGGGGCTGTCTGCGGCGCTCGTGAGGGTGGTGTTGGTGTAGGGAAGGGATAGAGAGAGCGGGGAGAGCTCCGGATGGAGCCACGAGCTCGCGCATGCATAGGCCGAGCCGGGCGGCTCTGGGCACGCACTCCTGGAGGTGAGAGAGAGGGAGAGAGGAGGGGGCCAGCATGGCTGTCGTGGTGCGGACGTCGAGGGCCTCGACTGGTGCACTGGGGCGGCCCGAGGTGGTGGGGGAGCGTGGCGTCAACGGTCGGGTGCTCTGCCAGGCGCTCCAGAGCGTGCAAGTGGCCGGCATCCGCGGCTTTTCCGCGCGCACTCACGCGTCCACTTGCACCTAGTGGCTGCAGGGGGGAGTAAACAATGTGGCAAGGGCATTGGATGCCTTGGGGAGCCAGTAGAGGAGAGGAGGGGTGGGGAGAGAGTGAAAATGCTGCTGTCCAGAGAAGAAAAGTGGATCCCTGCCCCCTTCATCATTGCCTCTCGGGCAGGGAAGCACACCAGAGGTAGAGGGGGACTGGGAGAGGTTGTGGGAAGAGTTTCAACTCATGGAGACAAGTGGAAATGGCCAAAACATGAGTTTTGAAATTCTACCAGAAGGTGTTTGGTGCTAGTTTGGTCAGGCAAATGGATTCCACTTGACATGAGAATTAACAGGGTGAAATGGAACATATAATTAGGGTGTTCCACCAAATTTGAGCTCATTTGGGCAAAGTGGCCAATGTACCTTTGGTAAACCCTAGAAATCAACGGAAATGGCTTTTCCAAGATTTAGTGATGCAAATCTATTCTCCTTGATGCACCACTTGTTGTAGTGTCATCATTTGAGGATTTGAACATGTCCACAAAAATTCAGATCAAAAGGACACACTTGGCAATGTAGAGTTGTTCAAATTTGGTTCTGGATAGAAAGGGTTTTAGAACACTTTGATCATGATATCCTTATTTCCAACTTGTTCCATTTTGTCTAGATGCATTATTACACCATTTGAGCATGTGCACCAAGTTTGAGAGCATTTGGACATGTTTGGCAGTGTAGAGTTGCTCAAACTTCAAAATGGACAGAAATGGTTTTGAGGGGGTTTGATGATGTTTTCTTGATCTTCAAGGCATGAGGCTTTGCAAGATCATCAAATATGTCATATGTGACATGCTAGATTTTTCTTGGAATTAATGAAGAAAATTTCCTTTGTAAATATTTCAAAAGCTTGAAATATCCAGAAAGGGGTTTTGAGGGATTTGACCAATATTTTGAACATGACCATGTGTTGAAACTCTTATATATGGAAAATATATGTCCACTGAATTTCCCTGATTTTTCTCAAATATTTTTGAAGCTTTAAAATAATTTTAACCTATTAAAGACCATTTCTGGCCTTAAGAAAAAGCCTTTAAATAAAATAGGAAAATAACTTTTAAAATAATATTTTGTGGTTTCTGGGTGTCCTATATCTAATAGGAGTCAAATATAATTTTTGAAAGATTTTTCACACCCTTAATTAAGTACTTGTAGTTCAAGTCTCAATTGAGGGGTTTTTGGAAAACCTAATTTAGAAAATACTTTTTAGCCAAAAATATTTTTGCAAGAAATTATTTTTATGTCCTATACACATGGCATGATCATTGGGCAAGGTTTTGGATCAAGGAGAAGGAGTATAAGAGTTGGAGGATTTATTTGATTTTTAGAGCACTTGCAACCAACACACAAAATTCAAATCAAGCAAAGACCAAAACACTCAAAAGTTTTTGTCAGACCACATTTTATCATGTTTATTAGCTTAAGTGTTGTGGCATGAAAATCAGGATGTGACAGACCTACCCCCCTTACAAGAATCTCGTCCCCGAGATTCCCAGACTAAGCGCGGAAAGGAATACGAAATCTTGGATCTGGGGTAGTCTTCATGTCCTCATGTTGCGTCTGCTTCGTGTGGTTCTCCATTGATCTTGAAGTACATGATGGTGTGGCTTTGTGTATGACATTCTGCCTGATCCAGGTTACTAATGGATTTCTTGCAGTAGGTTAGTTCGGGCTGGAGGTCGGAGGCTCGGTGATCGATGTCCTAGTAGAGATCGGGCTAGTTAGGAAGTTGAAAACACTTTCGGAGTTGTGTCGCATGGAAAACGTTGTGCATAGTGGGTAACTCAGGTGGCAATCCATCTGGTAGCCGTCTACTCTTCGTCTTGAAGTGATCTTGGAGGGGGCCGGTAAATCTTGGTGTGAGCTTCCTTTTGACATGGAAATGCTTGGTTCCTTCGAGAGGAGTGGTTTGTAGATACGCACGGTCTTCAACGAGGAAGTTCACTTCTTGACGATGGTGGTTGATATAGTTCTTCCTCCTTGACATGGCGGTCTTCAGATGTTCCTTAACTAGCTGAACGATTCTTCTTCCGTCTTCGGGTAGACAAGTATGTCATCAAATAAAGATGACAACTAACTTTTCCAAGTACTCCATGAAGTCTATGGGGTACGTATATTGGGCTGAGGCATTGGTGGTGGTCATGATTGAGTATTGGCCAAGGTCTTCCTGAGTCAAGGCCCCTGGTCATGATCCAACCATGTTGTGGCTTGGTAGGTCTTAGGGGTTTCAAGGATTCTAGTGTGTGGGTGCACGTTTATCATCTTATCCTTAAGCACGGTTCCTGAGATGCCAATTGTTCAACCTAGTCTTCCAAACAAACCACATCATATTACCGAAAGAATTATCTTGTATAGGTCAACTCCAATCATCATTCATGCTATTCCTATCCTCATGACTCTCGAGAGGAGGTCTAACAAAATCATATATGTCTATGATCCCCAAACTCATATGTATGTCTACCCCTAAAAAAATCCATGGGTATACAAGCTTCCAAGCTTCAGTTAAACATGACAATCCAAGTGCTCAGCCTATTCTCCCAAGATCCAAGGTAGTTCATTTCTATCCTAAGGAAATACGTCGTATGCCACTCCAAGATCTTGTTTCCTTCCTATAAATCAACTCCAACAGCCCATTAACTTCCATTAATCCATTAATTTTACAAATCCAATGTTTATGGTGTTCCACATCATCTCCTAAAGTCCCTACAATCCCCAAATACTTGAAAGGGCTATCCCTACTATAGTCAGTCCACCAATTTCCATTATCGGGGTCAAGTAAACTCCAAGGTCATGCTTATATAGATCCCTAAATCAACTCCAACAATTTATCCAATCTCCTAGTTTACCGTCCACCGAGAAACATGGTATCATGATCGAGATCTTTAATCTAAATCCAATTTACTCCAAACCATGTAGACTTACTCAGCATCTATACTCCACTAGGATCACCTACTTAAATCCAAATCTCATGTCCAACGAGAATTTCTACACTTTCCCCAGGTCATTATCGTAATATCAACTATCTCCTATCAATATCCCCCTAGCTAAGTCAATTCCAAGAATTTAGCTTGCGATCTTAATTGTCCCACTAAATCCAATTTATCCAGGGGTAATGAAAGTTATGCTACTCTATTAACATGATCCCACCAAGTTCTTCTACCAACATGAAAGCCTTATAATCCACCAAATAGTCTCAGATAATTCCTCAAGGTCCTTGATACAAACTCATCAAGTCACTTGTCCTCTATTCCTATATCCTCAAATTGGTCTTCCCAATGGCATTGCCACTTTTGGTGCTATCATAAGATGATAATGTGCTCGTTCACTATGTCCACTAGTTCCATAATGAACCCAGCATTGTGCAAGGTTACGAAGGCTTAACTGGTTCTCTTGCAATTTCTGTGGGTTAAGCACTTGGTTAAGGATTCGAGCTGGGGTATCTCGTGAAGTCTCGAAGGGTATAGAGATGGGTTTCTAGTCTTTAGGGGTAAACATAACTCGACGGGGTTGCACTTGGTCGAGGAGGTTGTAGCAAAAGTCCTCAGTGCTAGATGGTTCCAAAGTAGAACCCTTGGTGTATCTTGTCTTGCCGGCCTTCAGTTGAGGAGAGAGATGAGAGGGAAAAATAGCATAGAGGAGGGGGACGCCAAAAGGGGGTTCTATAGTGCTAGTGCAAACAAACAGGTGCAAAAAGGGCCAAACAAAAGAAACATGGTAAGGAAGGTGATATAGTCGCGTACTTGTTGCCTAGGGCAAAAGTATCAAAACACAAACAAATAAAAACAAGCAACACACAATCATGGTTCTATTTGAACCATCATACGGACTCGACTGCGCATAGGGGTTACACGACTCATCCTACCCTAGGGGTTCTCGGATTCAGTAGTCGTGCTTTGCTCCGTGTCTCTTGCAATCTTTTGGATTCTCGTCAGGTGTCGCTACATTTCTTGTAATTGTTCGATGAAATGATCCGGGTTGAGCCTGAAGAGTCTTCAACAACTTCTCTCCTGTTGAAGTGATGGGGTGAAGGTGGCTCCTCGTAGCTGGCATGGACCTGGTCTTCTCTTGTCTTCTTAGTCATGACAATCCATTTTGCCTTCTAAGGCGTTGACGGTACTAGGTAAGTAATCCTTTATGCAATGATATTGACAAGGCATAGTAGAGGTCCAATCTGTCAGACACATTATTGACAATATCGTCACCGATAGTGGGGGATGAACAGAACCGTTTTCCTGCTCACTATAGTGAGGCGGACCAAATGGCTAGGTTCTCATCCACCGGTGGTTGCCGATACAACAACGGTAGTGACAGGGTTACTCTATTAGCGATGTATATCATGATCTTGCATATCCTATGCCTTGATCATTGCAGGCTAAGGTCGCATCATCTTGGGGCAGTGTCAAGGGTGTCACCATCTTCTGGGTCTTGATGTCCTCATTCCTTGAGAAGGTATCTTCTGTTGGTACCGTCTTCTCGTGGTGTCGCCAAACTTGTGTTCAGAAGGTGTGCGTGAATGTCTGGCAAGATGTCTTCCTTCTAGGTTACCCACGAGGGTTACAGGGAATCCAGTGGTCAGGGGCTTAAAGGTACTAGCGACCATTTAAAAATTTTGAAGGGGAAGAGATCAATAAGGAAAGTATATCTTAGTTTTCGAAGAACTGAGAAGGGGAAGAGAAGTATAGATAATTTTGAAAATTAGTAATATTTTTGAAAATAGATTTACCGTAAGTAACGACCATGCTAACTAAGGCTTCCTACAGTCAGGATGGTTCTGATACCAGCACTGTGGGGACCCCGACTCATAAGTCGTGATCACCGAATGCATGTGTACAGTGATCCCAGAGATCAATGCTCACTGAACACACAGAAGCTGAATAACAAGAGTCTTACATCCATACATACCGTATTACACAAGTAGGACCATTATGGTCAAGTCTTGGGTATATCATCGCAGGGAAATCTTCGTTGACATCTTGGACCCATGCCATCTGCCTTAACCCTACAGGCATTCTGACTGGGAAGCATCCTAGATCGCATGTTCGTCACAGAAGTATTATTCATCATATCCTGTTCTTTCATGCCTGGCCAATAAAATAACCAGTGGCAAGCCAATGAGTACTTTGAATGTACTCGCAAGCAACCCAAGGGTGATAACAGAATAATTATGCAAGGCAGTACTGCTAAATTGGCATTTTTGCGGAAAGCTAGTTTTTCTCATGCAAGTATGATCAACATTTATCAAGGACATGAATGCATCTGCAACAAGTATCAGGAGGTTACAGACATTAACATCGAAAAGGAGTTGTGAACAACTCGTGCTCAAGCTCATCGTGACTTCCTCACGAATCACATCAACATATTTACCAAACCGTGTTGTTCGTCAGAAACATATGGACGTAGCCCAAGAGCAGTTACCCAACTATCCTTGACCGTGGACACGGCTATTCGAATAGTTTTACACTCTGCAGAGGTTGCACACTTTACCCACAAGATCTGGGGAACTTCCGTGTCATCCACGACCCGCGGTACCTCAAGTACCCGGGGTAAGCACCCGATCACTATCTTTCCCTAGACGACACTAACATAGAGTCCACTCGATTGGTAGTAACCCACGTGCCCAACATTTCACATCTTAAAATTATGGAGCCTCGCTCCCATATTCATCACATACCACTGGCACGGGGTACCAACGGTGTGTCCGGTGCCCTGTAAAAATAGTCATGGCCACCCTACCTGGCACGACCCCGTCCCGAGAGAGCGCAACAATGACTCTCCCGTCACTAGTAATGCGGGATCCAAGCTAGTATCGGCCTAGGTAATCAATAATGCCCTTTCCCATATAAGGGTAGAGTGGTTGCACATGTAAGGTTGGAATAACGGTTGCAACTTAAACCAATCCGTTTTGAAAAACAACACACACACTTGCCTCGGTACACCACTTCGTCATCAAGTGGCTACCCAACTCATCATCTCCCTCAGGCATAAGTGGCACCCGACGGGGTTTTCGAAAAGCCTTTGAGAATCCTTTTGTCTACATCACCATGCATATACCCTGTCCCACTTGCGTAGCAACTACTTTAGCATCCTATCTACTCCCACTGGCATAACCCTCATAGGAAGGTAGTGTCATGCACAATGCAAGTATCAACGAGGAAGTAACGGAGGCAAACCACCCCAAGTGGTCACCTCATCATCATGACCCCGATGCAAGCAATAAAAGTGTTATATGACATGCATAAAAAGGGTTTCATAGACATGGTCAAAGGGCTGCTTGCTTGTTTTAACAAAGTCTTCGAGGTCTTCAAATATCTCTGGTCCAACTCCGAGCATTTCGTCTACTTCATCAACTATCGTCGAAAGCAACCATAATAAACGACACAACAAGGCAGAAAATAAAAGTGCTCTAAAAATATTAATTTGACTTTTCTAGGACATCTCTGGTTATATGAAAAATAACCAGAGTGGTTTCATTGGAATTGAGTCAGTGGATATTTCTAAACATTTTGATATGATGGAATCAAGGGGTTTATGGATTTGCAAGAAGTGTACAGAAATATTTTTTTTTTAAAAGAGCAAAGGCACCCATTTAACAAATCATGATTTTAGAAGCATCTAGGAGTTGGTTTCACTGGATTTGGAGTTCAAATGAATTCCCTATGAATTGGCAAAGTTGACAAATATGAAGAAATGGCTCATTATATTGTGTGGCACAGAAAGTATTAGTAAAAATGTTAATAACCTAAGTTATGAACTTAGAAGCATCCAGAAAGTTGAATCATGGCATTTGGATCAACAATGGGCTATCTGTGATTTTCTAAAGTTTATCACAGAATTAAGAAAATTGGGATTTACTAAATAAGTGTGAAGGAAAGTTCTCTGGAAAAATGTGCAAGCTCCTCTATGAGGTAGATAATGATTTATAGAGTCACTAGAAATTTGAATCATCAAATTTGGATATCATTTGAATTATTTGTGGATTTTACAAGTTTACAAAAAAAGAAAAAGAAAAGGAAAAAGGTTTTACCCTTATCCTGTGCACAGGCGGGAGATAGCAGTGGGCCGGCCCAGCGGCTCAGCCGCGCGGTTGGCAGGGGCGACGTCGAAGGCGCCCAGGCGCCATGCGCCTTCATTGTGGGGACACGGGAGACGGCGAACCCGCCTCCACTTGCCAGGGTGGCTCGGTGGCTGGGCCACTGACGAGCGGGGCCCGCCTGCAGGTTCGTCCTCAACCTCCCGCGCGACGCGATGGGAAACAGAGGAGGCGAGGCCAAGCGGCGCCGGCGCTCTCCCCGGCGGCACCGGCCACCTCCGGCGATGCCCAGCACACCGGCGGGTTCAGGAGGCCGCGCCGCATCCGCCGAGGTGCGCCATGTCCGCAGGGGTGGTCGGATGCGAGCGCACCATCGGCCGTGGTGGGCGAGGCTGGCGGTGGTGATGGAGCTCGATGGCACGGCCACGGGGAGGAGAGAAAGGAGTGCGGGAGGGTCCCTTCATGATGTTGGAGGTGCTCTGGTGTGGTCTAGAGGGGAGGAGGAAGGGTGGTGGGCGCGAATTTAGGCGGAGGCCGACGGCAAGGCTCCAGCCATGGGGAGCGACGGATGGCACGGGGAGAGGTTTGGCTTCGTCCAGTGGGTCGCTGGGAGGGAGAGAGAGCAAAGGGCTCCAGAGAGAAGCCTGGGGCTGCCCTATATGGTGAGGTCACGGCTCACCGTGGACGCGGCCTACGGGCGCCCGCGGAAATGGCCGGGGTGGCCACGGGAGGAGGCTCGGGGCTGTCTGCAGCGCTCGTGAGGGTGGTGTTGGTGTAGGGAAGGGAGAGAGAGAGCGGGGAGAGCTCCGGATGGAGCCACGAGCTCGCGCACACATAGGCCGAGCCGGGCGGCTCTGGGCACGCACTGCTGGAGGTGAGAGAGAGGGAGAGAGGAGGGGGCCAGCACGGCTGTCGTGGTGCGGACGTCGAGGGCCTTGACTGGTGCGCTGGGGCGGCCCGAGGTGGTGGGGGAGCGCGGCGTCAACGGTCGGGTGCTCTGCAAGGCGCTCCAGAGCGCACAAGTGGCCGGCATCCGCGGCTTTTCCTCGCGCACTAGCGCGTCCACTTGCATCTAGTGGCTGCAGGGGGGAGTAAACAATGTGGCAAGGGCATTGGATGCCTTGGGGAGCCAGTAGAGGAGAGGAGGGGTGGGGAGAGAGTGAAAATGCTGCTGTCTAGAGAAGAAAAGTGGATCCCTGCCCCCCTTCATCATGGCCTCTCGGGCAGGGAAGCACACCAGAGGTAGAGGGGGACTGGGAGAGGTTGTGGGAAGAGTTTCAACTCATGGAGACAAGTGGAAATGGCCAAAACATGAGTTTTGAAATTCTACCAGAAGGTGTTTGGTGCTAGTTTGGTCAGGCAAATGGATTCCACTTGACATGAGAATTAACAGGGTGAAATGGAACATATAATTAGGGTGTTCCACCAAATTTGAGCTCATTTGGGCAAAGTGGCCAATGTACCTTTGGTAAACCCTAGAAATCAACGGAAATGGCTTTTCCAAGATTTAGTGATGCAAATCTATTCTCCTTGATGCACCACTTGTTGTAGTGTCATCATTTGAGGATTTGAACATGTCCACAAAAATTCAGATCAAAAGGATAGACTTGGCAATGTAGAGTTGTTCAAATTTGGTTCTGGATAGAAAGGGTTTTAGAACACTTTGATCATGATATCCTTATCTCCAACTTGTTCCATTTTGTTTAGATGCATTATTACACCATTTGAGCATGTGCACCAAGTTTGAGAGCATTTGGACATGTTTGGCAGTGTAGAGTTGCTCAAACTTCAAAATGGACAGAAATGGTCCCCCCCCCCCCCCCCCCCCCCCCCCCCCCCCCCCCCCCCCCCCCCCCCCCCCCCCCCCCCCCCCCCCCCCCCCCCCCCCCCCCCCCCCCCCCCCCCCCCCCCCCCCCCCCCCCCCCCCCCCCCCCCCCCCCCCCCCCCCCCCCCCCCCCCCCCCCCCCCCCCCCCCCCCCCCCCCCCCCCCCCCCCCCCCCCCCCCCCCCCCCCCCCCCCCCCCCCCCCCCCCCCCCCCCCCCCCCCCCCCCCCCCCCCCCCCCCCCCCCCCCCCCCCCCCCCCCCCCCCCCCCCCCCCCCCCCCCCCCCCCCCCCCCCCCCCCCCCCCCCCCCCCCCCCCCCCCCCCCCCCCCCCCCCCCCCCCCCCCCCCCCCCCCCCCCCCCCCCCCCCCCCCCCCCCCCCCCCCCCCCCCCCCCCCCCCCCCCCCCCCCCCCCCCCCCCCCCCCCCCCCCCCCCCCCCCCCCCCCCCCCCCCCCCCCCCCCCCCCCCCCCCCCCCCCCCCCCCCCCCCCCCCCCCCCCCCCCCCCCCCCCCCCCCCCCCCCCCCCCCCCCCCCCCCCCCCCCCCCCCCCCCCCCCCCCCCCCCCCCCCCCCCCCCCCCCCCCCCCCCCCCCCCCCCCCCCCCCCCCCCCCCCCCCCCCCCCCCCCCCCCCCCCCCCCCCCCCCCCCCCCCCCCCCCCCCCCCCCCCCCCCCCCCCCCCCCCCCCCCCCCCAACCACTCCACCACGACCCACGTCGTCGATCAGTGCGGTGTCAAGCCGCAGAGTGACTAAGTGGCAGCCATTCGCCACATGGCAGCCTCTCCCTACAGGAAAACCCCACAGGTGACACCCGTCCTGCAACGTGCCAAGCGAGCAGGCACGGAGCTGGCAAGATAGCCCGGCAAGCCTTGTCGGGCGACCAACGATGTGACAGTGAGCGGCCCATTTAAAGCGCCCTGTCAGCACGCAGAGTTAGGTATGATAGCACTGTTCGCCATCATATCAGTGCATAATGACTACTTTGCCATTGTGGTGACCCCTTGATCTATGAAAGGAGGCCCATGGCAACCGTAGAAAGGGTTAGAAGGTTGGATAACTCACACCCTCGTACGCGCATAGCCACAGCCGCCCTGAGGCAACCCTTGCCGGGCAAGTGTACTACGCTCCACCACCTCATTTCCACCATCAATCCACCAAAGCAGGAGTAGGGTTTTACGCCTCACGGTGGCCCGAACCTGGGTAAAACTGCCCGCGTGATCTCTACCATGCTGCCCCACGCTCTTCTACTCTTTGTGCAATGCGACGCCCCCCTGCCGAACCAGCAAGGGGCCTCCTAGTCCCATAGGTGGCCGTGGTTTCCCGTGACATCTTTGGCATGCCAGGTAGGGGGATCGCTTGCGCAAACCTGAAGGCGTGTGCAGCGCGTCATCTTCATCACCATCTTCTTCTTCGAAGCCGCCATCAACCATGGCGCCCAAGAAGAAGCCCGATCCTTCAGCTCACCCATCCACCTCGAAGGCTCCGCCGCCCGTGGCCTCTAACACCACAGGGGGCATGGAGACGCACGAGGACACGAACGCCGCTGGGGATGTGGTCGGGGCAGGCGGCACCATCACCACTTCCCCCACGGCCGACGCAGGAGCAGGAGACACCAGAGAAGAGCAGCATCAGCAACGTCCCGACGGCCACGCTCCCCAATGTACGGGTGAGGGGGATACTCCATCTGCGCCCCTCTCTCCCACCAACGGGCACAATCGCAGCAACGACGCTCAGACCGGGGCGAATCGCCGCCCTCCGGCCGCCCCCACCACGGGTGCGGCCACGGTGCATGCACCTCCCCCGGGGCGGGTCGACCAAGCCGCTGCACCCGACGGAGCCGCTGGCCCTTGAGTGCTTTCGCCGCACCCCATCCAGGTGGTTGCCCCGCACCAGCTGCGGGGGCCCAGTGCTGCCGCCGCTGGCACCGTCAGGAGCCGAGTGACGGTGCGATCGACTTCATCATCACCCATGCCAAGTACAGCCTTGGAGGCCATAGCGCGGGCTCAGCTGTTGCTGAGGTTCCTGCCAGCGGTGGAGCAGATGGACGAATGGCATGCCACCATCCAAAGTCTGCTCGGTTTCGCCGAAGCTGGGGGCTCACGGCGAGCTGACCCGCCGCGGCCTCCCCAAGTGACAGCAATGGCTCGTGCTGCTGACCGTACGGAGGGAGCCGTCCCCACGGCATAGTCCCTGCCATGGCAGCCAGCGGGAGCGCAACAGAATCAAGATCCCAACGACGTCTCGATGGCCTCTTCTGAACCTCGAGGCCAACGACAAGCCCCGGAGGATGGGCGGAGAGGAGACACGCGCGTTGTTGTTGAGCAACGCCGCAACGACATTCGCCGGACCGGCGGGTGCGACGGCCCCTATGTTGATGAGCCCGCACTCGGTATCGGCGGGTGCCTACCTTTCGAGGTTGGCTGCTGTGCCTTTACTTGTGAGCTGCGGCAAGTCTGTTGGCCATCCGTTCGCACGTTCAAGCCGGAGATACCTGAGAAGTACTATTGGAGGCTGAACCCAGCAGAGTTCCTGAGCATCTACACCATTGCTATTTAGGCTGCCGGAGGAAGAGATGATAAGGTGTTTGCCAACTACTTCCCTTTGGCCCATAAGTCCAATGTGAGGTCTTGGCTGATGCACCTACCGGAGAACTCCATTTCGTCATGGGAAGACTTGTGCGACAAATTCATTGGCACCTTCACTGGCGGTCATCAAGAGCCCGGCAGGCCCAGCGACTTGCAGCTTCTTCAACAGAAGGAAGGAGAAACCCTTCGTAAGGGAGGATTTATTTGATTTTTAGAGCACTTGCAACCAACACACAAAATTCAAATCAAGCAAAGACCAAAACACTCAAAAGTTTTGGTCAGACCACATTTTATCATGTTTATTAGCTTAAGTGTTATGGCATGAAAATCAGGATGTGACACTGTGCACAGGCATGGGATCAAGATTGGAGCACCAACCCAAGTCATAGTACAAGAAATCAAGAGATTCGAAGGACCAACAAGAAGATCAGAGGGACCAAGACCAAGCCAGAGAAGCAAGATATCATCAAGAGAAAGGCCTCTCTTGCCGGGCAGGCGAGCCCGGCAAGGGGTGAGGCGACCCCCTGAAGAAGACAACCAAGGCATCCCGGCAGGCCCCCCCCCCCCCCCCCCCCCCCCCCCCCCCCCCCCCCCCCCCCCCCCCCCCCCCCCCCCCCCCCCCCCCCCCCCCCCCCCCCCCCCCCCCCCCCCCCCCCCCCCCCCCCCCCCCCCCCCCCCCCCCCCCCCCCCCCCCCCCCCCCCCCCCCCCCCCCCCCCCCCCCCCCCCCCCCCCCCCCCCCCCCCCCCCCCCCCCCCCCCCCCGTATTTACAGAGATTCAACAAAGTTCATAGAAATATCCCAAATATCCATCTGGCAGCCGTAATAGCCGCCTTCCAGTCCAATGTGCGCAACTGCCGGATTCGTTCTAAAATGAACGTGCGGTTGCCCAAGACCGTGAAGGAGCTCTACACGCTGGTGGATAAGTGTGCTCGGATGGAGGAGGGAAGGAAGTTCCCAGAGAGGAAGATTGCACCAATGTTGATTCAGAGGATAATGATGAGTCAACTAGTCAGAATAAGAGCAAGAAGCGGAGAGATAAGGCAGTAATGACTGTTGAAGGATCGGGTACACCTAGTACCGGCAAGAATGCCAAGGCTGAGGCCCCGGGCAAGGAAGCTGCCATGTGCACTGACGGCCGGGAAGCCGCTGCTGCCGAGAAAGCTGGGAAAGGTGATGGGCCGTACTACAAGATTCATCGGACCAAGGGCCACGACCTTCAAGAGTGTTATCAGGTTGAGTAGCTTGTCAAGAGACAGAGAGCAGAGTATGAGAAGCGTGATAAGGAAAAGGGTCAGAATGTTACTGGCGGTAAGGGCCGAGGTGGTGAAGTAAATCGCCCCAGCAAACCCCTTCGGAACCAAGGAAAGTCCGCCAGAGGTCAAGAGAAGGGAACCTGTGATGATGAGAGTGATGGAGGGGATGAAGAGGAAACCAGTGAGCAAGAGTTTCAGAAAGCCACTGACTCCCTGTGCATTGACGGGGGTGCATCCCTGCACCCCTCTCACCGTCAGCTCAAGAGGTGGGCGCAAGAAGTCAATGCCGTGGAGCCAGCGCCGGAGGCCCGGGAGCCGCTCAAATGGTGCCGTACGCCCATCATCTTTGACAAGGCAGATCATCCTAGGCGTACCACTGCGGTAGGATGCTTGCTGTTGTTGGTCTCCCCAACAATTCGCAACCTCAAGGTCACAAACATGTTGGTGGACGGCGGAGCCTGGTTGAATCTAATTTCCCCAGCAGTTATCAGCAAGCTTCAGATAGCAGAGGAAGAGCTAGAGGTTACCGGCACATTTCAAGGAGTTAATCCCGGTAGGAGTCATCCTAAGGGAAAGATCATGTTGCCGATAACGTTTGGGGGAGAACAGAACTACCGGATGAGAGGATTGTGTTTGATGTGGTTGATCTCCCCCTGCCGTACAATGAAATTCTTGGACGCCCGGCTGTGGCTAAATTCATGGCGGCATCCCACTATGCCTTCAACACCTTGAAGATGCCTCGGCGACTGGGAGTCATCACCATCCCATCAGATGAGAAGCATGCAATCATTTGTGTGGACAAGATGTACCGAGATGCGGTTGTGGCAAAGGCAGCGGCAGCAACAGTTCCCGCCAAGGAAAGTAAATGAAAGAAGAGGGATTGTAGGACCTCCGGCAAAGTGTCCGGGAAGCGTGCCCCCACCGAGTGCACGGCACCCGTCGACGACGTGCCGGAGTGTTCCAACAGTAAGAGATCCAAGGTCGTTGCACCCCAAGTGAACAAGGTCCCGGCAGGGCTGGCTGGCATTGATGGTACTTTCACTATCAGCGCCACCCTCGATGACAAACAGGAAAGCGCGCTCATTGCCTTCCTATGGGCGAATATCGATGTGTTTGCCTGGAAACCATCTGATATCCCTAGTGTTCCCAGGGAGGTAATCGAGCACCACCTTGCTGTCTGACCACATGCCCGACCTGTCAAGCAAAAAGTCCAGAAGCAGGCCCTTGAGAGGCAGTAGTTCATTGCTGAAGAGATCAAGAAACTTGAGGCAGCTGGTTTGGTGAGAGGAGTGCCACATCCCACATGGTTGGCAAATCCAGTGGTATTCCGAAAGGCTAACGGGAAGTGGAGGCTTTGCATAGATTTCACAGATCTCAACAAGGCTTTCCCGAAGGACCCGTTTCCCTTGCTGCACATCGATCAGATTGTGGATTCCACTTCAGGTTGTGATTTCCTCTCCTTTCTGGATGCATATTCTGGGTATCACTAGATCTTCATGTCCAAGGAAGATGAAGAGAAGACGTCGTTCATCACCCCATGTGGTACGTACTGCTTTCTCCGCATGCCATTCGGATTAAAGAGTGCCGAATCCACTTTTGCAAGGGCAGTCCAGATTAGTTTTGAGCCACAGCTGCATAGAAACATAGAAGCCTATATAGATGACATTTTGGTCAAGACCAAGGATAGAGCCACCCTTATCCAGGATTTGGAGGAGACATTTGCTAATCTACGCAAGATCAATTTGAAGCTCAACCCGGAGAAGTGTGTATTTGGTGTTCCCTCCGGCAAGCTACTTGGGTTCTTTGTATCCCATCGTGGGATCGAAGCCAACACTGACAAGATCGAGGCTATCGAGCAGATCCAAGCACAAAGGACAGTTAAGGATGTGAGGCGTCTGACAGGATGCATTGCCGCGCTAAGCAGATTCATCTCCAAGTCTGCCGAGCGCGCCCTGCCGTTCTTCAAAATTTTGAAGAAGGCAGGGCCCATGAAGTGAACCCCGGAAGCAGTTATAGCTTTGTAAGAGTTGAAGGCATACTTGTCCTCTGCGCCTACCTTGGTTGCTCCCAAACCCCAAGAACTGTTGCTGCTGTACTTAGCGGCAACCAACCAAGTGGTCAGTGCAGCCTTGGTAGCACAACGAAAAGTGGACATGGAAGAGAGTGAGCGGAGGCCGACAGAGTCAGAGAAGGATCACGATAGCAGTAAGCACGGCAACAAGAGCAACCCCAAGGACGCGGCAAGGAAGAAAGTGGTGCAGTGCCGAGTGTACTTCGTCAGCTCCCTGTTATAGGTGGCTAGATCAAGGTACTTTGGCGTGCAGAAGTTGATTTTTTGGTCTCATCATGGCCTCAAGGAAACTGCGCCACTGCTTCCATGCCCATGAGATCATGATTGTCACTCATTTCCCATTGCAAAGGATACTCCAAAACCCTGAGGCTACCGGCAGAATAGTGGAGTGGGCTTTGGAGTTATCCAGCTTTGGTTTGAAGTTTTAGAGCACATCAACCATTTAGAGCAAGGAATCGCCCCAAGAATGGATTATGTATTTTGATGGTGCTTTTTCCCTACAAGGTGCAGGAGATGGCATGCTTCTTGTCGCCCCCTCCAAGGAGCACTTGAAGTACGTCGTCCAAATGCATTTTGCGTGGGAAGAAGCAACCAACAATACAGCAGAGTATGAAGGGCTCCTTGTCGGGCTGAGGATTGGAGTTGAATTGGGAATCAAGAAACTGATCATTTGAGGAGATTCACAGCTTGTGGTGAGACAAGTTAACAAGGATTACCAAAGTCCATTGATGGAGGCATACGTCGAGGAAGTGAGGAGATTGGAGGAGCACTTTGACGGATTGCGAACAGAGCACGTACCCCATGCGGAAAACAACATAGCTGATCATCTATCAAAGTGTGCTGCGCAGAAGCTTCCTATGGAACCAGGGACTTCTGTTCTCCATCTCAGTCAGCCCTCCATATCCCCAGCAACAATGGCCCGGAAAAGGAGAAAGTTGGACACCGGTAAGCCTCTCCGGGTAGAGCCGTCCGCTCCTAGCGGAGACCCTACCGGCAACAACTCCTCACAGCCTGCCAGACCACCCCATCCAGCCAGGCCCATGGACCCCGCGAACAAGGCTTATGCTCCTGCAGCAGAGGAGGTGCCGCTAGTCCTTATTGCCGAGCCCCAGGCTCCAACTTGGGCAAGGCACATCACTACAAAAAAATACACTTCCGTGATGATACGTGTTTGTCATAGTAGGTCATGTTTTCTGTCATGCATGTACATCCATGACAAATTTATGACAGAATCAAAATAGTCATACCTGTGCTATCGTAGAAGTGTTCCATGACATTACCAAAATTATCATCATGGAAGTGTCCACTTCCATGATGATAAATCGCGCGTCACAGAAGTGCTTTCGTCAAGGGTGACCGACACGTGGCATCCGCCGTAACGGAACGCCGTTAAGCTATCGGGTCTGGTTTTGGATCCGATAACCCGTTAACAGCCCCGACCAATGGGGATTTTCCATGTGTAAAATCATCATTGGCTGGAGGAAACACGTGTCGGCTCACCGTTGGGACAGATGTCATCCACTCATTGGACACAAAGCGCCTATGATACGTCGACACGTGGCACGGCCCAACAGAGGCCCATATAGGTTAAAAAGGCCGGCCCAGTCAAAGGCCCGTAGTACTTACTCAGGTACTAGTGGGCCAGCCCAATAACGGCCTGCTTAATAAAGGCCCATTTACGGCCCGAAGCCAGATCTGGCCCGTTAATTGTTCGCCGAATATTTGGGCCCATTTACGGCCCGAAGCCAGATCTGGCCCGTTAATTGTTCACCGAATATTTGGGCCCAGTTACAGCCCAGTGACTTTCGGCCTGTTAGAGGCCCGATGTAGACATGGGCCCATTTCAGCCCGGTGTGACTTTCGGCCTGGGAATGGCCCGTGCTGCCCATGGGCCATATATGGTCCGACGGGACATCGGGCCCACTAACGGCCCGTGATAAAGGTGGCAACAGTTAAGCCCAACATGACTTTGGGCTTGTTAAAGGCATGTCGCATAATTCGGCCTGTTGATGTCTGTACTAAGCTTTGGGCCTCTTAAAGGCCCATGATATCAGTGGGCCAACTAAGGCCCGAGATATGTTTCGGCCTGGTAACTGCCCGTGATATAACTGGGCCCAAAAAGGCCCGGTCTACATTTCAGCCTGCTGAAGGCCCGTCGGCGACTAGTGAAAATTGAGGCCCAATATGCATTTCGGCCTGCTAAAGGCCCATGATTTCATCTGGGCCTTAACAAGCCAGTACAATATTCAGCCTGTTAATGGCCCAACGCTACCTGGGCCAAACGAAGCGCTGGGTCCACAAAAGGCCCAACTAAAATATAGGCCGGTGTAAGTTGTGGGCCTCGCGCAAAGTGTGAAGGCCCCAATGATTCGGGCCCAAGAAAGATGAAGGCTGACCCAATTGTGGCCCGCTAAACAACAGGCCCGTTAGAGGCGAATGTTTCGGCCCGGTCGACTACATCTGATTTTTTTTCAGATAGCGAATGATGGTAGTAACTAGTAGGAATTAAGAACAAACCTACTCTATACAATAAAGAAATTATGGCATAGTAACTAAGAATAAACCTACAGTATACAATAAAGGATTTATGGTATATTACATCCACTGGGCATCTAAGTTCGCCACCAGTGATCATAACGCGCAACGAAGAAGCAGACTACAAAAACTGGGCACCATTGCAGCGTAACAAAATAATACTGAACCGAGACCACTTCCAAGATAGTTCAAGAAAGGTTAGCCTTGCACGGGAACTGCTGCGCAAGCTGCTGAGCAAGGCTGTGAGACCGGCCTAGCATGTCGGTCATAGCTTCCAAGTGTAGCTGTTTTGCGATGAGGTTCTCATTGGTGTTCTCCGCAATCTTTCTTAGAGATAGGACTTCAAGTCGAAGTTGAGTTGCAGAATGCCTTTCTGCTAGAACTTGGGACTGAAGAAGTCGAACTGATTCAGACAACGAATTCTGTGAGCTTGTCTGGATGCTAGTCTCAAGTAACTTGAACACTGCATCAAGACAAGACTTTGGGGTTGTCTCGCTATCTTCAAGATGTTTTGCCTTCTTTGCTGCAATATATGTTGGGTTTGTCTCAAAGCCTTCAGCAGACTTGTGCATGCCATCAGGCATATCACCCTGAAACAAAGCAGAGAGATGACAGGTTTTGCACGTGTATAAACAAAGATGATAACTGTGCTGTCAATTCCATCCAATTTCAAATTAGAAAATAAAGATTAAGTTCAAAATATCAATAGCATAATTTGGCATTGTTCATAATGCGGGGAGCTTCACCACACTACTGGATTACCATGTCAACATAACAAGCATAGATGAAGGGCAAAGAATATCATTGTATCTATTTTGGTTAATGTGCATGGCATGTTGTTCATATCATCCGCCACATCAGTAAGATAAAACAGGAGATGACAAGGTGCAAACGTGGGCTGCTTCACCACACACTGGATTATAGATCCACAAAAACAAGCATACATATAGGGAGTATTGAGTAATGTGCATGATATGAATAAGGAATTTGGTTTGACAAGTAAAACTTAGAACTTACGGTTCTTGCGAACATGCATTTTGGTAGAAACAGCAAACTAAACAGTAGTAAATGATAGGGAGTATGAGCAAATTAAACAACAGTTGAGGATAAAGGCTTTAGAAGGACTGACTTACATTAACAGTTAACACCGGCTTTATAATGCCCTTCTCCATGTCAAGGGAAGGATAACTCAAGAATTTCAGCACAGAATCTTCTTCATAAGCATTGCCTGTACTCTACATTTTGTAGAGAGTAATTATAGATATGATAATACTGGAAGGGATAGAGGATAATGAAGATAAGATGCAGATTGATGCTACATAATCAACTACCAATCCCTGGAAGTACAAGCATTACAGGACAAAATGTACTGACAAGAGCAATGGGCTACACTTCTGCACTGTCATTGTCTGTGTATTCTTCTTTTTGGTAAGATTAAATATAGATCTGATCTTTTTTAGTAAATGGTGGGCGAGGGAGATAAGATGCAGAATGCTACATAATGAACCAATCCCTCTTCCCATAATACAAGAGTGTTTTGAACACTGGTGTACTGTACAAAACATTCTTTTATTATGGGACAGAGGGAGTAGCTATTAATGTAAGTACATTGATAGACGACGTTCAGTCCTTACAAGAGGACTGCAGAGCTAAACCTCTTCAAAAGCATTGGGTTGATTCTAAATTTATGTAAGAGTCCATACGGATCTTATAATGTCCACCAAATGGACGATAACGAGGCTAACATGTGAAGTGATGCTACATAATCAAACAGCTATGAAAGTAAGTATGGTCATACAGGGCAAGAGGTACTCACAAGAGCAATGCAGTGTGCAGTATAGTTGCGAGATTCTGTGGTCCCTTGAGAATGAATGTTCCTCTGCTAACAGTTTTCGTACAAGTGAGACGTTAAGGCAAATGCATAAATGTAGTTCAAATTGTGATGTGATATCATAGATAGTACCTTACGCTGCAGCCGAGACCAATGTGTAACAAGATTATTCCAGTCACCGTCGGATAAATGTAGCACCGGAGACTTTACAGAAATTTTGTTCAGAGGCTTGCCATCAAAGTGCGCTTGCCTCAGGTAGGAACGATACTTCATCAATGAGTGCTTGAAAAGCGCAACCAACCCTTGCTCATCTTCACAATCCAGTTTGGTCCTCACCTATTTAAAATAATGAAATCTTGTGTCTTCTGTCAGCAGAAACATATGCAGTAATGACCATGAATAACATTAGTACATTACTTATGCGTAAGTTGCGGAGGAAGACTGGAAATTGTTCTGTGTCTGCGGTATAATCTTTCCATGAAGGAAAGATGCGCACAAAGTTCCTGACAACAATATAAGCTTTGTCTTTTAACTGGGAAGAAATGGAACAGGGGTCCTATTTGCTGCAATTGGGGCTCTCTCTGGTTCGAAAAGGGATTTGGCAACTGGATTTGGTGTACTCTTTGCTGGAATGGGGGTTTTGCGTCGTAGAGCTGGTGCTATGTCAACTGGCACAATCATAATGTTTGCTGCAGTTGGGGTCTGCTGAGTTGGGGCATCAGAAATGACCAGTGTAGTAGGGCTAGAGTCTGCTAGAGTTGGGGTGTTTTGTGGGTCAGGTGATATTGCAACTACACCTAATGGGCTATTTGATTTATCAGGTGCCACTACCTTTTCCAAATACTTTGCTTGTGCTCCTCCATGATCAGCAATCGCCCTCTTCCTTTTGAACGTCTGATACACAAGAACAACATTTGAATGGATAAATATGGTATGATGATAGATGGAATATGTACTGAAAATGGATAGGCAGGGCGTATTCACATACACGATGTGTAAACTAAGCTAATGGCAGTTCAACAAAGTAGAAGCAATGCAAAGCATCAGTTGCAAGATATGTGCGACAAATATAACCTTGGAAAGTTAGAGCAAGCACCTTGATGGGTGAATAAGATAGGGCATCTTCCTCTGACTCCTCCACTAGGGAGCTACATTGACTTAGGTCTCCCTCTAGCTCAGAGTCACTGTTAGGATCATATTCTGAGCATGAATCTGTATGCGGAGAGCGTTTGCATTGCATTGCATCCAGACTTGATTTCAGTCCCTTAATGCCAAGTTTGACAGCCATGGCATTGTTCTGCTTTATTCTTTTCATGGGCGCAAGCTCATAATCATTATGATGCTGTTCGGAATCTGAGATTCATGAAAACATAAAAAGTAGTCAGATTATCTCAAATTGTGATGTGATATCATAGATAGTACCTTACGCTGCAGCCGAGACCAATGTGTAACAAGATTATTCCAGTCACCGTCGGATAAATGTAGCCCCCCCCCCCCCCCCCCCCACCCCTTATGTCTCTATAACAGGCAGACACACATTTCAAAACTGAAGTAGGAACATTAGAATCATATGAAATTCGTATTTGAACAAATAAACTATGGAATTATGAGTGGCATAATGTTTAGCTTCAAGGGTGGAGTGTTGGTAGTGCGACACAAAGCAAGTAGGCAGATTGTATTCCATGTAAAAGATCGAAGCCTATGTAAAAGCTGGAAATGACACTTTCTTTCTATACAATGCAGTGTTCGTTGCCCGCACATGATGGAAGAGATCACATGGAGAAATACTATTCACTCATGTCTACGGTTGTAGTATTTAGGAACAGGGTGGTCCACCCTAAAAGAATATTGACAACAAATATGACAAGGCAAGCATAGATGTAGTGAATCAATCATTTACTTGTGAGCTTACTAGGACAAGTATGCAGAATTCTAACTGCAGTAAGAGACCGTCCAAAATCTGAATCAAGAAGTTTGTCTAGCACTTATTGGTTGCAACTAATCGACGTGAATAATTGGATATTATATCGAACGAGTAAGAAAGACAAGTAAAATTGTCAACAAACCTGGCTTGCAGTAGTAATCTGGGTCAATGTCACTACGACCAACAATCCAAAATGACTAGTGTCTGTTCCTAGGGCCGGAATTTTGAAAACCCTGTGAACTTTATAGGTACTAAAGATTACCGAAATACATCTCAATCATTAAGTGTAGGTAGCACTGAGCACACAACAAACCCTAATGACAGTCCTGCCTAATGAGTAATGAATCAATTAGAAAATGGGTGATGAGGAGTGGCTGCTGAGTGTTGAGGACTTATCTGAGGATAAATCGGGTTGGCTTAGTGGGTGCTGCATGCCTGAGCCCTGAACGGACTGGGAATGTAGGCACGGCGGCGCGCCCGGGCAGCGGTGACGCTGTTGGGCGAGTGGATTCTGACCTCCTATTAGTCCGGCGTCTCCTCCTAGAGTCATGTCGTCCGGGGACGGCAAGTCGCCGGCGAGGCAGGCGGCTGGGGGCGAGTAGAGATCGGAAGCGCGCAACAGAACAGAGGGGAATCGAGGCCTGGGATGACCCAAAATCCCAGGGTGGGCCGGCCCACCGTGGGCACCCTGTAGAGATACACACCCGAGCGGCAAACATGCCTTTTCGAAACTAATTTAGGAACATTTAGCTGACCAATTAAACGAATTTGTTTTAATAATATCAGATTCGTATTTGAACAACTAAGCTTGTTTAGCTTGATGGGTCGAGCAGTGCTATTATGACACGAAGCACGTATTCTGATCGTATAGTGATCATAAAAGGGGGAAACCGGAGAAATGATATTTAGCAGCTATTGTTTGCTTCGAACTAAGAACTAAATTCTAAGAGATGAAAAGAAAGTAGAGTAACCAAGTTAAAATCTATTTTCTGGTGGAGATCAAAAAGTTGAGGAGATATGAAGTACCACCTCTCTTGCGGTGCCGTGTAGGCATCGAGGGTGCGATGGCTGTCGGTGGCGTTGAAGCAGATCTGCGACGGTAGACGGGTGCATCGGGCGATAAGTCCCGTTGCGGTGGAAGAGATGGTCGTGTGAGCGGCCCTGGCAAAGAGGACGACGGCGCCGATGAAGCAAGATGACGTGATGCAAGGCTCTTGGTTCATCATCGTGGATGAGAAACGTCCATCTCTAGCAGTGGACGACGCGGTCTTGGTAGGTGCTCCGGCATGGTGGAGGACGGTGGCGATGGATGTGGTGGAGGACGGCGGCGATGGATGTGGTGGAGGACGGCGGCGATGGATGGGGTGGCGGACGGAGGCTGGTGTGGGGATGGTGTTCTAGCGCGGACGGTGTATGAATGGGGAAATGGAGGGAGAGGTATGGGGAACCATGTTTTTGGGACGCGCCTGTCTGAAATATGGGAAAGTTACAAACTTAGCCCCCGTTTAAAATTTGGACGTCTCGTCGGTTGGGGATACGACGGTAATCTCGCATCTCGCCAATATTTGCCCAGAGCGATTTCGGGCGAGGAGAGGGTGGTTGGCACCCATGGTTGGCGCCCACGGTGTATGAACGGGGCTGACAGGTAGGGCGGTTGTGTCACGTCTGAGTGAAGTTACAAACCTGCCCCTATTGAAAATATTTGCCTACATCGATTTCGGCCGAGTCGAGTTTGTTTTGCCGCCCACCGTGTATGAATGGGGAAATGGAGGGAGAAACAGAGGTCTTTCGGACGAGCTTGAATCAAATGTGTTTTGCCGCCCATGTTTGGCGCCCACCATGTCGGAATGGGCTCAGAGGCGGTCGTGTCATGTCTAATTGAAGTTACTATCCTACCCCTATTTAGAGCAGTGGAAATATGGCCGATGGATTGTCCGTGTAATGGGTAAACAGTAATTTCCATCTCCCAAACACTTGGCTTCGGGCAGCCGACGTGGGAGTGGACATTTTTCCGCTTCTTTCGAATTTTGGGACAATAAGCATCCACGTTTACCCTGGCAACTAAATTCGAATCCATTTTGTATTCCTATACGAATCTTTATAAATCATTCTATGTGTTTTTATATATCTTCAAATGGACGACAAAGATGTATTCCACTGTCATATATGAATATGGTTTACAAATGCCGATACTCAAATTCAGAAGCTAGAATCCAGTTTAAGGTGAATTCGAATATTTGGAACACTTCATGTCCAACTCAAATGTCACACGCAGCATAATGTGTGCTCCCATTTATATATGTACACAAGCGATGTATCAAGATTCAAATACCGAGTCAATCAACCAAGAATGTACAGAACTGACAGACATATAAACACTTATAGAGTATATGGATCAATAATATCAACTAACATACATAAGCCAGGCCGCTGTACTTTTCTTTGCTACAACAGCATCCTTTTTTTAGCCAAGCTACTACAGCATCTTGGCCCTTTCCGATGCGTGCCACTTATGGTCCATCTATACTACTATTATTGCTGAATGCACATTCAGCCCGATTGGCATATTTGTAGGTCTGGCACAGCAATCAAAATGAAATGTCTCCTAGTCTTATCAATTAATACAGACTTGTGCTCAAATAAAATTACAAACCAAAAAACAAAAAACAATTATTACATGATCTCTAAAACAAATGGTTTGATTGATTACATGAACAAACAACACAAAGGTTATTCAACAATGGAAAGAACATTTCACCTATGATTTACCAAGTGGGAATTTAATTTCCTTTTTTTCTTTAGGACCTTAACAATGTGGTCAGTCTCAGCTTGCTTCGTTTTGAAATCCACCAAATATTTAATGGTTGTCTTGAGTACTGCTACTGATTGTGCTATTTGCTTCCTCAACATGTCAACTTCATCTCTAAGTGTAGAAGCAGAATCTCTTTCTACCACTACTTTAGCCTCTAGAGCATCAGCAGTTGGCAATTCATAATGCACGATTGGGCCGGTGCCACTACTGTGGGATGATACAACGTCCATTGGGACCTCGCTCTTTGATCTTGGGCTAACCTGTTTTGCCATTAAAGTTCTGATTGGATTCAGAAAAGTTGAAGTTAGCAAAACATCTCAACTGGGAGTTATAACAGCAAACCAGTTAAACAAACAAGGAATTAAAGAGTTTCAATTCGATGCTGAAATGTAGTTATTAACATCATGGTAACCCGTTGTTGCAGCAGCAAAGCAGTTAAACAAACAAGTAGCTATTTAAGTTCAGGCAAACAGGTAATTCTTAACAGTAAGTATCAAACACATAGATAGGCCCCCCCCCCCCCCCCCCCCCCCCCCCCCCCCCCCCCCCCCCCCCCCCCCCCCCCCCCCCCCCCCCCCCCCCCCCCCCCCCCCCCCCCCCCCCCCCCCCCCCCCCCCCCCCCCCCCCCCCCCCCCCCCCCCCCCCCCCCCCCCCCCCCCCCCCCCCCCCCCCCCCCCCCCCCCCCCCCCCCCCCCCCCCCCCCCCCCCCCCCCCCCCCCCCCCCCCCCCCCCCCCCCCCCCCCCCCCCCCCCCCCCCCCCCCCCCCCCCCCCCCCCCCCCCCCCCCCCCCCCCCCCCCCCCCCCCCCCCCCCCCCCCCCCCCCCCCCCCCCCCCCCCCCCCCCCCCCCCCCCCCCCCCCCCCCCCCCCCCCCCCCCCCCCCCCCCCCCCCCCCCCCCCCCCCCCCCCCCCCCCCCCCCCCCCCCCCCCCCCCCCCCCCCCCCCCCCCCCCCCCCCCCCCCCCCCCCCCCCCCCCCCCCCCCCCCCCCCCCCCCCCCCCCCCCCCCCCCCCCCCCCCCCCCCCCCCCCCCCCCCCCCCCCCCCCCCCCCCCCCCCCCCCCCCCCCCCCCCCCCCCCCCCCCCCCCCCCCCCCCCCCCCCCCCCCCCCCCCCCCCCCCCCCCCCCCCCCCCCCCCCCCCCCCCCCCCCCCCCCCCCCCCCCCCCCCCCCCCCCCCCCCCCCCCCCCCCCCCCCCCCCCCCCCCCCCCCCCCCCCCCCCCCCCCCCCCCCCCCCCCCCCCCCCCCCCCCCCCCCCCCCCCCCCCCCCCCCCCCCCCCCCCCCCCCCCCCCCCCCCCCCCCCCCCCCCCCCCCCCCCCCCCCCCCCCCCCCCCCCCCCCCCCCCCCCCCCCCCCCCCCCCCCCCCCCCCCCCCCCCCCCCCCCCCCCCCCCCCCCCCCCCCCCCCCCCCCCCCCCCCCCCCCCCCCCCCCCCCCCCCCCCCCCCCCCCCCCCCCCCCCCCCCCCCCCCCCCCCCCCCCCCCCCCCCCCCCCCCCCCCCCCCCCCCCCCCCCCCCCCCCCCCCCCCCCCCCCCCCCCCCCCCCCCCCCCCCCCCCCCCCCCCCCCCCCCCCCCCCCCCCCCCCCCCCCCCCCCCCCCCCCCCCCCCCCCCCCCCCCCCCCCCCCCCCCCCCCCCCCCCCCCCCCCCCCCCCCCCCCCCCCCCCCCCCCCCCCCCCCCCCCCCCCCCCCCCCCCCCCCCCCCCCCCCCCCCCCCCCCCCCCCCCCCCCCCCCCCCCCCCCCCCCCCCCCCCCCCCCCCCCCCCCCCCCCCCCCCCCCCCCCCCCCCCCCCCCCCCCCCCCCCCCCCCCCCCCCCCCCCCCCCCCCCCCCCCCCCCCCCCCCCCCCCCCCCCCCCCCCCCCCCCCCCCCCCCCCCCCCCCCCCCCCCCCCCCCCCCCCCCCCCCCCCCCCCCCCCCCCCCCCCCCCCCCCCCCCCCCCCCCCCCCCCCCCCCCCCCCCCCCCCCCCCCCCCCCCCCCCCCCCCCCCCCCCCCCCCCCCCCCCCCCCCCCCCCCCCCCCCCCCCCCCCCCCCCCCCCCCCCCCCCCCCCCCCCCCCCCCCCCCCCCCCCCCCCCCCCCCCCCCCCCCCCCCCCCCCCCCCCCCCCCCCCCCCCCCCCCCCCCCCCCCCCCCCCCCCCCCCCCCCCCCCCCCCCCCCCCCCCCCCCCCCCCCCCCCCCCCCCCCCCCCCCCCCCCCCCCCCCCCCCCCCCCCCCCCCCCCCCCCCCCCCCCCCCCCCCCCCCCCCCCCCCCCCCCCCCCCCCCCCCCCCCCCCCCCCCCCCCCCCCCCCCCCCCCCCCCCCCCCCCCCCCCCCCCCCCCCCCCCCCCCCCCCCCCCCCCCCCCCCCCCCCCCCCCCCCCCCCCCCCCCCCCCCCCCCCCCCCCCCCCCCCCCCCCCCCCCCCCCCCCCCCCCCCCCCCCCCCCCCCCCCCCCCCCCCCCCCCCCGGATTTGCTTGTTTCAGATGATATCTCCAGAAGAAATAAGAGTTAAAGTCAGAGTTGGATAGGCGTGTAAGCTAAGAGAGCAGTGAAAGGATATCCAAACTTCGTCAGAACAGTGCACAAGGGAGTGATGTGTGGATACCTAGTTCGGGCCGGCGTTTGGGCATGCTCGCCTAGCTAGAGTGCGGGTCACTTCAGAGCTGTTGAGGGTGATGCGCTGGCGTTGGCTGGCCGCGCACGGATGCAGATCTTGAGTGGCAGCGGAGCGCTACGATGCAGTGGACGAGACCGTTGGTGAAGCCCCAGCGGCCTCGGGGGGTGGAGGCGCGACGATGTGCTCGGTGAAGTAGCCCCGATGAGCTGGGAGACGACGTCGGTGAAGCGCACCTGATGCGGTGGAAGTCGGTGTCTGTGAGGCACGTCGGTTGTGGCGGCCGACGTTGTCGGTGGACGACCCGGTGCGGTGGACGAGGGCGTAGATGAGGTAGCTCCGGTGCGGTGGTGAAGCGTGACCGTCATCTTCGTCGTCGTCGTCCGGCACAGAGGTGGGGAAAGAAACGAGACGAGGGGCGATTCGAACTTTGCTTGGGTTGGCGGCGAATTAGGGATTTGAGCAATCTGGGCGCGGAAGGGGATGGTGGAGAAGGGAGATTTTGCAGGGCTGGAATTGAGGCCGCCAGATATTTCAATCCGAAACATGGAAGCCCGAACTTATTTTGTCGTCGTCCTTTTTTTGGGGAGGGGGGGAGGGAGGGAGGGGGGTGGGTGGCTGGGTGCTAAGCGTTCGTCCGACACACGCGACCACCACGACACGACCCTGGTCTGCCTGGTGCGCCTACATTTGAGAATGCAAACGAATCTTCTTTCATTTGCAAATGAATCTGTATGTATTACCATGCCCGTGTTTTCCTTGCAATAATTAGTCATTCGAAACGAGATACTATAAATTAATTAATGAGGAGTTATTTGGAAAAAAATTGAAACGGTATCCACGGTATCCACGCTAACGTGGATTAGAGTGTGTGTCACATAATTAGTTATTTGAATTAGAGTGAGTGTCACATAGCGATCTCCAATTCTAACGTGGATTTCGCATTTCATTGTATCCACGCTACTTTTTTAATACAAATTCATATGTATATGATGAACACCATGGTAGTGAGAAAACTTTTGCATGGATTCAAACATATGACCTACAAAATAACACAACAAATCGAGTCAATGTCAACTTTTCGAAACCTAGTATGGCACGAATTCGAAATAATTACCCATATGCATGGTCCTCAGTTCAAATCTTACAATGTACACCCCCCCCCCCCCCCCCCCCCCCCCCCCCCCCCCCCCCCCCCCCCCCCCCCCCCCCCCCCCCCCCCCCCCCCCCCCCCCCCCCCCCCCCCCCCCCCCCCCGGTCAATCTTCCTCTCCTAACCACCTTAGGAAGCTATCGGTTTCCAACACACATCCATTCTTTCTCTCCATGTTTCGATCTCTAACTCTCTCAACTACACAACCTCCTTTTTCCACTCTGTTACGAAATGTATTTACCTCACACACCCGCCATTGCACCCCATGCCGATCTCTCTCTCTCTCTCCCTCTCCCTCTCACCCTCTCGTGCTAAATACATGCATTGCCTATCTAACCCCCCAACCTCTCATGCGCACGCATGCACGTTGTCTATCTAGGTCACTCCCTCGAGACTGTCTCACTCTTTCTTCCGCACGGCGGGCCACACTCGCTCAATCTCACTCTCTTTATCTGAGTCTCGTTTAACCTCGTTTTCTTTCACACACAAATGATATATCTCCCTGTTCGGGCCTCGATCGACACACTCTATACTCTCTCACGCAGATTGTCTATCTAGGTCAGTCCATCGAAGCCGCCCCCACTCTTTCGACCTCATGGTGGGCCACGCTCGCTCTCTCTCTCTCTCTCCCTCTCTCCCTCTTTGTATGTCTCGATTGACCTCGCTCTTTCTCGGACAAAAAATGATATATCACCATGTTTGAGCCCAATTCGACTTATTCACATTGTATACTCTCTCACGCACATTGTCTATCTAGGTCACTCTCTCCAACCCGTCTCACTCTTTCGATCGCACGATGACCCTATGTGATCGATTGACCTTGCTTCCTCCCACGCACAAAATATATCTACACGTCTGTGACTGGATCATCTCTCAAGCTCTATCTTACAGCCCTCACCCTTGCCAAAAGCTCAATCGGACAATATCTCTCCAGAGCATATATATTTGTTCAATGAATGTCGGACCACAATCACTTTGTCTCTCTATCTATATGTCTCTCGATTGACCTCGCTTTCTCACGCCGTATCTTCCCACACATTGAAGCTACCTCTCCATCCCTCGCAAAGCCGGAGCTATTTACATTGCGAGGGGCACTCCAACCTTGGATTAATTTGTGTAGGCATTTATTCCGGTCGGTTTAGATTATATTTTCGTAGCATTCGGCCCACAACTACTCGAAACACCGTTCCAACCCCGGCAACTCCCCTAGTTGATTTCCCTCTGGCTCGGTCATCGCTCTCTCGCACGTCCTTTCTCGCCTTCAATGTCGCACCATGGTATTATTGCAAAAAACTCTGTTGTTCTCTTTAATTATTATAAATAAGCTACAAAACTACACACCGATAGTCCACTTGGAATGGAACAAATTTTGACCCACAAATTAAAGTGCTACAAACTACACACCGAGGGGCCCACATTTCATGAAACAAATTTGGACCCATATACAAATTAAAAAATAAAGGACGAGGACCGACCATGCGACCAGGGCCTTCAAGCCGCACGTCAATAGGCAACATACGTAGAACAACAATGTTTGTTGTACCTCCCTTTGTTCACATAATGTTTTTATATTACCACAGCCTATTTAATTGATAACATGTAATATTATTTTTAGTACTATTCGCCTTCACTTACTAGTGGGTTCCATGTGTGCTCTCTCTCTCTCTCCTCCCCTTCTGCGTTTAGACGCACGGGCAAACACGAAGAACTCGCGGGCGATGTTGCCGTTGACCATATCTGGACGCGTTCACAAGTTACGGCACCAGTTTCACGTGCTAGCAGCACTAGTCAGTGTGTACGTGCAATGCACGTTAATTTGGAAGTATATTAAGTGCATGCGGATATTAAGTAGGATATTATTTGTGTGTTATTATGTGATTAGCACTATTTTTGGCATGAAATTAACTGCACGCTAAACGTGTTGAGAGCTCGACATTGAAGCAGTCTAGATCGTTGGATGACAAGGAATACATGTGGCTTGATGATGTTTTATATTTAATTTGATACGGCTCTAGCATTACATTCAATCGATCAAACCATAGATTTTGTTCAGTCTGACTCCGACTTTAAATTATACGACGATCGATCTAAAATAAACGAAAATGATAAACGTTCGCATTTTAAGCATGGCAATCCGAATGTTTTTCATGGCAAATTTAGATTATGCGGCGGCGGCGGGGGCGTCTTGCGGTGGGAAGCGGCTCCTCTGTCGTGCCCTGTGTGTCGTCGGGCCACTAACCAACGGCGACGGCGGCGCCTTGCGCCGTTATTGGCGTACTCCTGGACATTGGCCTAGCTTCAAGGAAGGCCAAAATGTTCTGGACTTCGGAGCGAGTCAACTGGCGGGAGGAGGCGACTGGTGTTGGTGCAAGGAAGCGGTCGACGGCGGCCATCCATGCCGCTGAGGGGGGCACTGGCACCCGCGCGGGGACAGGCGCTGTCAACGGCGCGGCGGAGACATTCGTGTGCACGGGCACCGGCAGGGGCGCGCACGTCAGTGCACGCGCAGGCGCATGCGCTGGCAGGTGCACGGGCAGCGGCACGGGCGTGCGCGTGAGTGCACGCGCAGGCGCATGCGCTGGCAGGTGCACAGGCGCGTGAAAGTCGGCGGGGACCTCGTGGAACCCCGTGGCATCAAGCTCGGCGACAATGTGTGGCCCCCAGCCTGCAAATCTTGAAAGTAATATGAAATGGGTTGTAAATATAAAAACAGATGACAAATTGGCAATTACTTTATAATTTCTGAATTTTTTCACATTTTTAGATTCCTATTTCACTGGGCATTAACCTAATTTAAATATATCTTCAAAGTACTTTAAATCTGGCTCGACATTTCGGTATTAAAAATAGTTTGGAACCCACAGAAATATGCGAAATTGGCCCTGGCCAACCAAAAAAGGACTGCAATAAATTGCATAAGAAGTCGCAATGAGCTATATATAAATTATTAAAAAAAGAGGGAATGGTCTGACTTATGGGCCTATTAAGTTGACGCGTATGCAAGATTTTTTTAGTTATTATATACGTCAACAAACGATTCTAGCAGACGTAACCGTTGGATGTCAATCCAACGACCGTCGTGTTTCTTCAATCTTTGACCTTCTTGCTCCAGCCGCCAAATCCAGCGCCAGCGGGACCGCCTGCTCCCGCCTCCCGTGCAGGCCTCACCGCCCCCTACTAATCCAACCGCTGGCCAGGGCATCCCTCTACTCACCCACACCCCCTGTTATTCTGCGGTGATGGCAGCCTCACACCGCAGCCGAATCAGTGAACCCTCGTACTCCTCTCCGCGTGGGCATCCACTGCCGCGTCTTCCCCGGCTTCGCGTCGTCCCCTTCCTAGGCCTCGCCGTCGTCCACCGCCCTAGTGCTCTCGGCATGGCGTGGTCAACATGGTCAAGGAACGACTTCCATCGAAAGAGTACTGTCGTGGAGAGGCTGACAGCTGGGTCCACGGCAGCCGCAAGGAAGTGCCTCCTTATTACGCGGAAAATAATTATTCCTCCACCTGACAGCAGGGACCCACCGGACGGGCCACCGTATTTGGTGAAAAAAACGTTTCCCCCCTGACTGCTGGGACCCACCGTACGGGCCACCGTATTTCGCGAAAAAAACGTTCCCCCGCTGTCACCTCGGACCCACCGGAAGTGCCTCCTTATTACGCACAAAAAAATGAATACTCCCCCTGCTAGTTGGGACCCACCTTGGTGGGAGGCTGACTTGTGGGCCTACTAAGTTGACGGGGACGGAGTGCTTTGTCAACTTAGTCAATATGAACGATTCTAGCTCCAGTGACCGTACGATGTCTATCCAACGGCCGTAGTGCTTCTTCAACCTCTGGTCTTCTTGCTCTAGCCGCCCAAAGCAGCGTCGATCGGGCCGCATGCTCCTGCCTCCCGTGGCCGGCTGTGATGCCGCGGAGGCCTCACCGCCCCCTACTACTCCCACCGCTGGCCAGGCCATCCCTCTACTCACCCACACCCCTGTTATTCTGCGGCGACGGCAGCCTCACACCGCAGCCGTACCAATGAACCCTCGTACTCCTCTCCGCGTGGGCATCCACTGCCGCGTCTTCCCTGGCTCCGCGTCGTCCCCTTCCTAGGCCTCACCGTCGTCCATCGCCTTGGTGCTCTTGGCGCGGCGTGGTCAATGTGGTCAACGACCGACTTCCATCGGAAGAGTACTGTACGTGGAGAGGCTGACAGCTGGGTCACGGCAGCCACAAGGAAGTGCCTCCTTATTATGCGAAAAATAATTATTCCTGCACCTGACAGCGGGGACCCACCGGACGGGCCACCGTATTTCGTGAAAAAAAGTTTCCCCCCTGACTGCTGGGACCTACCAGCTACATCTTCGCACGCAAGGAAGTGCGTACGGGCAAAAAAACGATTCGCCCCCCTGACTGCTGGGACCCACCAGCTACATCTTCGCACGCAAGGAAGTGCCTGACAGTCGAGACCCACCTGGTCGAAGCGTGCGTAGCGTTGTCATTCTGGTCACGAACGTGTACGTACATACTGGTCGATGTAGAGGCGCGCACGTAGCATGTACACGTACGTACAGCGGCCAGGGTGCAAGAAAGTAAATACGGCCATGTACGTACATACGGGCGGGGTCTCGAATGCCTACTCCCCCCCCCCCCCCCCCCCCCCCCCCCCCCCCCCCCCCCCCCCCCCCCCCCCCCCCCCCCCCCCCCCCCCCCCCCCCCCCCCCCCCCCCCCCCCCCCCCCCCCCCCCCCCCCCCCCCCCCCCCCCCCCCCCCCCCCCCCCCCCCCCCCCCCCCCCCCCCCCCCCCCCCCCCCCCCCCCCCCCCCCCCCCCCCCCCCCCCCCCCCCCCCCCCCCCCCCCCCCCCCCCCCCCCCCCCCCCCCCCCCCCCCCCCCCCCCCCCCCCCCCCCCCCCCCCCCCCCCCCCCCCCCCCCCCCCCCCCCCCCCCCCCCCCCCCCCCCCCCCCCCCCCCCCCCCCCCCCCCCCCCCCCCCCCCCCCCCCCCCCCCCCCCCCCCCCCCCCCCCCCCCCCCCCCCCCCCCCCCCCCCCCCCCCCCCCCCCCCCCCCCCCCCCCCCCCCCCCCCCCCCCCCCCCCCCCCCCCCCCCCCCCCCCCCCCCCCCCCCCCCCCCCCCCCCCCCCCCCCCCCCCCCCCCCCCCCCCCCCCCCCCCCCCCCCCCCCCCCCCCCCCCCCCCCCCCCCCCCCCCCCCCCCCCCCCCCCCCCCCCCCCCCCCCCCCCCCCCCCCCCCCCCCCCCCCCCCCCCCCCCCCCCCCCCCCCCCCCCCCCCCCCCCCCCCCCCCCCCCCCCCCCCCCCCCCCCCCCCCCCCCCCCCCCCCCCCCCCCCCCCCCCCCCCCCCCCCCCCCCCCCCCCCCCCCCCCCCCCCCCCCCCCCCCCCCCCCCCCCCCCCCCCCCCCCCCCCCCCCCCCCCCCCCCCCCCCCCCCCCCCCCCCCCCCCCCCCCCCCCCCCCCCCCCCCCCCCCCCCCCCCCCCCCCCCCCCCAAGTCCATTTTCTATCATGATTTTTTGTCATAGAAGTAGGACCCCACCACATCTATGATGATACGGGGTTTTGTCACAATTATCGTCATAGAAGCGTCATAAGTATGACAGAAAAAAATTTCGTTCGGCCCAAAATGTCATGGATGTGTCTTTTTTTTGTAGTGCATTGTCCGCTTCCTCCAAACCGGAGAGCTTCCCGATGACCACGATGAAGCTAAAAAAGTAGCCCGGAGGGACAGTATTTATCAGTTTGTCGATGACACTCTGTACAGAAGGAGGCCCAATGGTGTGAAATTGAAGTGTGCCCGCCGGGAAGAAGGAAAGGAACTGCTGGCTGAGATACACAAAGTCATGTGCGGCTCCCACATTGGATCAAGGGCATTAGTTGGGAAAGCATTCCAGCAATGATTCTATTGGCTCAGAGCCCTCCAAGATGCGGTCGAGCTAGTCACGAAATGTGAAGCCAGCCAGTTCCATTCCAAGAAAACCCACCTGCCTGCCCAAGCTCTTCAAACAATCCCTCTATCATGGCCATTTTCGGTCTGGGGGCTCGATATCCTCGGCCCCTACCCCCAAGCAATCGGGGGCTTTAAATTCTTGTTCGTTGCTATCGACAAGTTTACAAAGTGGCCAGAAGTGACTGCCGTGAGAAAGGTGACTGCTCAGTCAGCTATCAGGTTCTTGAAATATCTGGTGCGTCGTTTTGGAGTTCCGGCAAAGATCATTACCGACAACAGCACCCAGTTCACGAGCCGCGCCTTCATGCAATATGTTCATGCCCTCGGATGCAAGATCTCACTTGCCTCTGTGGCACACCCCCGAAGCAATGGACAAGCTGAGAGGGCGAACGCTGAAGTGATGCATGGACTCAAGACAAGAACCTTTGATACGCTTTAGAAGCATGGCAGGCGGTGGATCGAGGAGCTGCCGGTAGTTCTCTGGTCCCTCAGAACGACACCAAACCGAGCTACTGGGTAGACTCCCTTCTCCCTGGTCTACGGGGTAGAAGTAGTTATCCCCACGGAACTCATTTATGGGTCGCCTCGAGTGCTTGCCTATGATGAAGTAGCACAAGATCAGCACCGGCGTGACGACGCTGTGCTACTCGAGGAGAACCGTCTCTGGGCTGCTACGCGTGCTGCACGCTATCAGCAAGCCCCGCGTCGCTATCATAGCCGCAGGGTTCAAGCCCGGAGTTTTGAGGAAGGTCACCTTGTCCTTAGGTGTGTGTTCAGTCCGCCAAGGGTACAAACAAGTTGTCACCAAAGTGGGAAGGCCCTTACCGGGTAGTACAAGACACCGGACCTGGCGCAGTACATCTGGACACCGGAGATGGCACTCAGTTGCAAAACTCATGTAATATTGAGCATCTCCGCAAGTTGTACCCGTAAGGCGCTGCTGTCGGGCCCTGCCCGGCAGCCACCCTTTTGTATAGGCCTTGCCTCAGCTGCATGTAACCCCTTGTACAAATCCAGGGCGATGACCCCGTGCAAGAGAAAATAAAGAAGCGCTGTGGGGGGGGGGCGACAAAGATTGCATGCATGCATGAGCATTCCAAGATCACTGCATAAGCATTTCATGAGCACTTGCATATGCATATAGATAGGATTGCATCCAACATTCATTCTCATCTGCGTGAAGCTGCAGGTTCCTACCATGAACTTGGCTTCGATAAGGAGTTGAGAAGATTGCCCAGCACTGTGATCCCCGGCAAGCCAAACAGATAAGTTTTACCTCCTGTCTGTTTGTTCTATAAGCTATAACTTGTGCATAAGAAAACCTCGCCACTCTTTTGAGACTTAGGTGCTCCCATCCCTGACTCGGACATTGCTTCGAGCAGGATGGTTGTAGTGGCCTTTGGTAAAAAGAAGTTGGTGGGGGGCAGGCCCCTTTGTCTGTTCCCCGGCAGATGTGATTCTCCGACAGACAAAAAGGGTGCCGGTAGGATAGCTTGCCGGGAAAACTCGTTTATTTACATTAAAGGGGCATCTCACCTTTGCATGGACATACACGTGCACGGGTTCACTGGCAGGGTTCATCTTTTTCATTAATATGTTGATACAAGTACAAGCATTATAGAACACAAACATGGACTCGAGGGATTACATTATTTGAATTAAAATTTGGCAAGTACCTACAGATTTAAGATTAAAAAAGATAAGTGCCCTGTGATGCCCTTTCTTGTCCCTCTCATCCTAGGCACGACTGTCAAAGGCGAGGAGGGCATGGGAGCGCCTGGGCAGGAGACCAGCTCGCCCCCTTCGGGCTCCAGGAGAGGTAGCTCGACGGGAGCGGGGGCACCGGGGAACGCGTCGATGGAGAGCAGGGCGGAGGTGACCTGTCGACCACCGTCACCAGAGCCAGCAGGACACGGCAGGGCTAACAGAGCTGCAGCCCGAGAGGAAGCATGCCGGGGTCAAGTTGGAAGACTGCTGGAGGAGCCCAGGAGCACCATCCCCACCTCTGCATCCAAATCCCCGGCAAATCCCACTGCCGGGAAGGAGATGCAGATGCAGATGATGGTGCTGCCGCCTGATGAAGATGGTGCGAGCAGCGATCAGCCGGGGTCAGAGTCGTCGCTCTCCCGCCCGCAGCCGTTGTCATCGTCGTCACTGTCCTCCTCGTCGCTCCCGCTTGAGGAGGAGCTTTCATCATCGGTCGAGCTCTCCGCACAACACCCTAAGCGACCTCCCGAGCGCCTGAAGATCTTGATGGAGAGCAGGCTGTTCTCCATTAATTTGAACTAGAGGATGTGCCCCTCCAAGAAGCCATGAGCACGGGCGAAGGTCTTCCAGCCACGGCGGAGGTACATTACGTGAGGGGCCAGGAAGTCGACATCAACTCGCATACCGTCGTTCCCACAGCCCCTCATGTGCAACCTCAGAGCGCGTGGTTGTTCGAGCTCCATCTCCTGCGCGAGGGAGTTGGAAGGCGAAGGTGACCACATAGGGGCTTGTATAGCCTAACGATGAACTCTCGAGGTTGGTCCCCGACGTGGCCTTCCATCGAAGGAGGAGCCGCCGGTGGGGGCGCAGCCAAGGAGCCGCCCCGCCCTCCTCCTCCTCAGGCGCCGCGGCGACCTCGACCTCGTCCCCTTCCTCCTCCCCTCGCGATGGGTTCCGCCGCCACAGGATCCGGAGGAGGAGGGATATGCTGTCAAGAAGAAGCCCTCGTCGCCGCCACCGGGACGCCGCCATGCCCTCACCCTCTCACCATGGCTAGAAGGGGATGGTTGCGGAGAAGAAGAAGGAGTGTGTGCAAAGAGGTGCCGCCCCTGCCCCTCTTTATAGGGGGACGAGGCAGGGGGCTGGCTCCTCATACAGGAAATGGCCGCCCCGCTCCTCCATTACGGCCTCTCTGCACCCTCTGTGGCTCTGAGAATCAAGGCCGACCCTTTGTTCCAACCATCAGCGCTCGGTTTTCGGCCATGGCACAACTCCTCATGCCCGCCGCATCCACCACCTACCACGCCCAATGCATGCGGAACTCGTGGCAGGTTCATGCGGAACGGGAGGCAAGTGGGATGGAAGTTTCCGCCTTGTGATCGTGGCACGAGGTGAATCCGCAGCCATGATCAAAGTTCTTCCACAATGTTGCGCACGACGCGCGGAATAACCAGAAACTGGCCCGGAATCAAGACTAATGAAGGGGCAAAGAAGACCTCAAGAGACCAGCCTCTTCAGCAACCCCGCATGTGCAATTATTAGGCCCTACCCCAACAACGCTTGGCAGTGCATTCGGGGCAGGCCCGAGGGCTTCTGTCGGTGCAACAAACCCTGGGTCTGTTACCCTGACTGTGCACAGCCACAGGATCAAGATTGGAGCACCAACCCAAGTCAGAGTACAAGAAATCAAGAGATTCGATGTTCCAACAAGCAGATCAGAGGGGCCAAGACCAAGCTGGAGAAGCAAGATATCATCAAGAGAAAGGCCTCCCTTGCTGGGCAGGCGATCCCGGCAAGGGGCGAGGCCACCCCCAGAAGAAGACAACCAAGGCGTCCCGGCAGGGCCTTCCGGGAATCACGAAGGCCAAACCACTTCACCAACCACTCCACCACGACCCACGTCGTCGATTAGTGCGGTGTCAAGCCGCAGAGTGACTAAGTGGCAGCCATTCGCCACATGGCAGCCTCTCCCTACAGGAAAAACCCACAGGTCACAGCCGTCCTGCAACATGTCAAGCGAGCAGGTGCGGAGCTGGCAAGATAGCCCGACAAGCCTTGCCAGGCGACCAACGATGTGATAGTGAGTGGCGCATTTAATGTGCCCTGTCAGCCCGCAGAGTTAGGTATGATAGCACTGTTCACCATCATATCAGTGCATAATGACTACTTTTCCATTGTGGTGACCCCTTGATCTATAAAAGAAGGCCCACGGCAACCGTAGAAAGGGTTAGAAGGTTGGGTAACTCGCACCCCCGTACGCGTGTAGCCACTGCCGCCCTAAGGCAACCCTTGCCGAGCAAGTGTACTACGCTTCACCACCTCATTTCCACCATCAATCCATCAAAGCAGGAGTAGGGTTTTACGCCTCACGGCGGCCCGAACCTGGGTAAAACTGCCCGCGTGATCTCTGCCGTGCTGCCCCATGCTCGTCTGCTCTTTGTGCAACGCGGTGTCCCCCTACCGAACCAGCAAGGGGCCTCCTGGTCACATACATGGTCATGGTTTCCCGCGACAAAAGGTGACAGCACAGTCAGCCGTCAAGTTCTTCAAAGGATTAGTTTGCCGTTTTGGTGTGCCAAACAGAGTCATCACCGACAATGGCACACAGTTCACGAGCCACACCTTCATGTGGTATGTCCAAGACCTTGGCGGCAAAATATGTTTTGCTTATGTTGCTCATCCAAGGAGCAACGGCCAGGCGGAAAAGGCAAATGCTGAAGTGCTATGAGGTCTCAAGACAAGGACTTTCGACAAGCTGCACAAGTGCGGGAGACGCTAGATTGATGAGTTGCCGGTAGTTCTTTGGTCAATCAGGATGACACCAAATCGAGCTACTGGCCAGACACCCTTCTCCCTGGTATACGGGGCGGAAGCAGTTCTCCCCACAGAACTCATACACGGATCACCTCGAGTGCTCGCTTATGATGAGTTTGAGCAAGAGCAGTTGCAGCAAGATGACACTACGCTCCTTGAGGAAAATCGTCTTCACGTTGCTGTGCGGACTGCATGCTACCAGCAAGCCTTGCGCCGCTACTATAGCCGCAAGGTTCATGCCCGAAGTCTTGAGGAAGGCGACCTTGTTCTTCGACACGTTCAGTCGGCCAAGAATTCTAACAAGCTGACGCCAAGGTGGGAAGGCCCTTATCGGGTAATACGAGTCACCAGGCCTGGCGCAGTCCGCCTGGAGAAGAAAGATGGCATTCCAGTGAGCAACTCCTGGAATATCGAACATCTTCGTAAGCTTTATCCATAAGGCGCGGTTGCCGGGTCTCCCGGCAACCACCTTTTGTACCAACCTTGCTGGCAAGGCATATAACCGTCTGTACAAAGCCAGGCGCGGACCCTATGCATAGTTGAATAAAGTTAAGTGTTTTACAGTTCTTGTCGATTTTCATGTTTATCTATACGCATGCTTGTCTGAGGTATTGTATTACGCTTGTCTCCGGTAAGCACTAACGAACCGACAAGATCCCTGTCCCTATTTTCTCTTCGTTCTTTTTCTCAAAGGATAGAAGGTTCCCTTGCGTGCAAGTTTTCCAGGGTGGATGATGATATGGAGTATGGACACCAACAGGTGACGTTCGAAGTGACATTTTCCAGGAAGGAGTACAGCAACGAAAAGCTAAGTTGCGAAACCTTGAGTAAATTTCTTTTAAATGCGAAGTTATTTTTCTTGGGCGATTTCGGCTTTTGTATGGAAAACCTACACGCAAAGGAACCTTGTCATGATCGGTTGCGCCCTTACTCCGTTTCGAGTCCGCTCAACAGTTTAAGTGGCTGCACTGAGAATGGCAAGGTATCTTGCCGGCAGCGACACCCCCAGCAGGCTACTAAGGATCTGTTCCTCAAAGCGCTCGCGGCAAGGGTGCATGCACCGGCAAGTTCCCAACAAAGCATAGGGTGTATGCCATACAGAGAGAAATCAGACAAGAGAGATAGCATGCATTCATCCTAAACACCACAAGTTATATTACATCAATAGTCGCCACAATTCTAACTTAAGATAGACTGTCTTGGGCATGGATTCGTGGCGGCAAGAAGAAGTGAAGTGACTAGTCCTTGTGCTCACCTTCGACCCTCTTGACTTGGTCCACCTTGTTGACGATGGGCGCGACAAGCTCTTCGAGTGCCTTGTGGTCTGCATTCTTCGGCAAGCGGTCAAGCACATTGGTGAGGTCGATGCCGAGATTCCTATGCACCACTTTGATGAACACCTTGAGGAGGATGGCCTGGCAGAGTCAGCGGGATTCGTTGGCCAGTTGGGTTGCTCGGCTGGAGTGGAGCAGCCTCAGGGCGTCGATGAGGCCTTCGAAAAACATGGTCGGCCTGGCACTCGGAGACACCCTATTGTCGGAAGAACAGTTGAAGTTCGGCAAGCCCATGGTGTACAATTGTGCTGCAAGCCTTTCCGCGATGTCAACAAGACGCTCAGTCCAGATTTTCACGCCTTTCTCATAGTCATTATAGGTGGAGGTGGCACTCTCGAGCAGCTCCTTCTCGTCCTGGAGGTTTTTGGTCAGGGTCTTCTCACGAGCCCTGCTGCTCTCAAGGGACTCCTTCAGCATGGTCAGCTTCAGCTCCCACTACAAAAAAAATACACTTCCGTGATGATACGTGTTTGTCACAGTAGGTCGCCCCCCCCCCCCCCCCCCCCCCCCCCCCCCCCCCCCCCCCCCCCCCCCCCCCCCCCCCCCCCCCCCCCCCCCCCCCCCCCCCCCCCCCCCCCCCCCCCCCCCCCCCCCCCCCCCCCCCCCCCCCCCCCCCCCCCCCCCCCCCCCCCCCCCCCCCCCCCCCCCCCCCCCCCCCCCCCCCCCCCCCCCCCCCCCCCCCCCCCCCCCCCCCCCCCCCCCCCCCCCCCCCCCCCCCCCCCCCCCCCCCCCCCCCCCCCCCCCCCCCCCCCCCGGGATTTTCCACGTGTAAAATCATCATTGGCTGCAGGAAACACGTGTCGGCTCACCGTTGGGACAGATGTCATCCACTCATTGGACAGGAGGCGCCTATGATAGGTCGACATGTGGCACGGCCCAACAGTGGCCCATTCCGATGAAAAGGCCGGCCCGTTTGACTTGGTCAAAAGGCGGCGGGCCGGCCCACGGTAAGCCTGTTAACGGCATGTTCGCATATAGCCCATTTACAGCCCGCTAACCTAGGGCCCGTTTACGGCCTATCCGAATTAGGCCCATTAGCGTCATCTGGGCCGTCCAATATAATTCCAGCCCATTTTAACTTCCGGCCCATGTATGGCCCATGACGTCTTTTGGCCCATATGAGGCCCTTAGTAAACCTCGGCCCATTAACGGCCCGTGGTAAAACTGGCCCGTAATGAACAGTGTATCACTTTATACCTATTAACGGCCCATTATTCCGTTGGGCCGTTTGTAGCCCATGTTATCTTTTGACCTTCTCAGGGCCCATTTATTCTTGGGCTCATTTCCAGCATTCGTTTACTTTCAGCCCGTTACTGTAATTTTCTGCTTGTGGGCCAAATACAGCCCGTGGTTACAGTCGGCCCGTTTGTGGCCCGTTAATACGTTGGGCCGTTTTCATAGCGTCATCAAATACGGCCTATTAACGACGGCCCATTATGGTCGGCCCATGAACGGATGATCTCAACTCTAGCCCATTTATGGCCATAATGTGGTCTGTTATTGGCCCATGTTTGGCCAACTGATCATACGGCCCGTAGAAGGCCCATTGATGATACGGCCCGTAGAAGGCCCATTGTGTCTACGCCCCGTAGAAGGCCCATTGTTTCTATGGCCCTTAGAAGGCCCATTGTTTCTACGGCCCTTAGAAGGCCCATTGTTTCTACGGCCCGAAGGAGGCCCATGTTCCCCCCCCCCCCCCCCCCCCCCCCCCCCCCCCCCCCCCCCCCCCCCCCCCCCCCCCCCCCCCCCCCCCCCCCCCCCCCCCCCCCCCCCCCCCCCCCCCCCCCCCCCCCCCCCCCCCCAACAAGACAACGGAAATAAATAAGCAAGCAACTTACGCTAGGCTATCACGACTATTACACATATTACATCCACTGGGCATCAAAGTTCGCCACAAGTGTAAATATAGGGAACAAAGCAGCATATAAACGCCGCAGCAAAACAAGTCCAGAACTGAAACCACTTCAGAAGAGCTCAAGAAACAATATCCTGGGTACCCATAATGCTGGCAAGATGCTTAGCAAGCTTATTAACTTTCTCTTGTTTGGCGCTTAAATCCTCCAGCACTTGCTGTTGCACCAGAAAGTATGCATCTGAATTCTGCAGGGACTTCCTCAGTCCTTCGGCTTCCTGTCGCATAACATCTGTTGCACCAGAAAGTTGAGACTCAAGAAGCCGAACTGATTCAGGCAGCGAGTTCGAAGAGCTGGTGCCAGCAGTAGTAGCCAGTAACTCGAACACTACATCAAGACAGGACTTTGAGGTTGTCTCAGTGTCTTCAATATAGTTTTTATCAGCTTTCTTGGAGAATAATAGGGATGTCTCACTATCTTGAACCTGATCTGCATTACTTCCTTTACCATTGCATAACGGGGTACTCTTCTCCAATATTTTATCCACGTTCTAAAGGAGAAACAAACAAACACATCACATGTTTACAATGTAGTATATGAAACTCATTTTGGTAAACCAGTTCAGTAGTAAGGTGGATAGGATAATAGCATGAAACAAACATATATCTATGTAGTATGGTCACTGTATGGTCTATATCATTCTAGTTTATGTTGCCAAATCAAGATAGATACAGTTCGAATCATATATATTTAAGACAAAGCAGCATAGACAGAATATAAGTGTGGGAAACTACACAGCAATAACAACACTTGTAATGTGCATGGCATGAGAACATAACTGTTTATTCAATTGAAACTGAAATCAACATAGAGCAAGTTACAACAGCAAACACGTTAAAGAAACAGGTTTAAAACATACCTGTTGCGTCATTGGAGTTTCAATTGCATCCTTCAAATTTGAAATTAGTTGGTATGAGTAAATACAGTGATGCAAGAGCAAAGTAGTATGAACCATAGCTACGGAACCTGACCTGAGAACAATTCTTCTTCTGCTTTAAGCATTGACTTGGGGTTCGGAGTGGTGGTCCTCATGCTTTGGGCACTGCAGTTGCCTTCCTAACTGCTCGTGTTTGGGTGCTCTGTGGTGGAGACGGTGCTGTGTCAACGGGAACTGGGTTACTATCTGCTGGGGTTGGGGTTAGAAGGGGTGTAGCCGGTTCTCTGTCCAACTGGGTAGGGGTACAATCTGCGTGAGTCTAGGTTATGTGTGGTGGGGCTGGTTCTTGGGCAAGTACAACCGTGGTTCTATCTCCGTCGACAGGGAGCACGATCTTTTCTAAAGACCGTGTTTTTACTCCCACAGATACTGCCATCACCCCCTCCAATCCCCCCCCCCCCCCCCCCCCCCCCCCCCCCCCCCCCCCCCCCCCCCCCCCCCCCCCCCCCCCCCCCCCCCCCCCCCCCCCCCCCCCCCCCCCCCCCCCCCCCCCCCCCCCCCCCCCCCCCCCCCCCCCCCCCCCCCCCCCCCCCCCCCCCCCCCCCCCCCCCCCCCCCCCCCCCCCCCCCCCCCCCCCCCCCCCCCCCCCCCCCCCCCCCCCCCCCCCCCCCCCCCTGTCTATGTAAACATCATGGCATGATATAATTCAAATATATGATTTATATATTAAGGAAGTGAGCAGAGGGCAATCGCATATATGATGTGTCAACTAAGGAGATGGCATTCAATATCGTGTATATGATGTAAAAACTAAGTATTGCAATACAACATATGCATGATATGAGTAATATAACCCTGCCAAGTTTGAGCATACACCTCAGGGGGATAATAGGACTGGTCATCTGCCTCTGAATCCTCCTCTGAAGAGCTATCTGTAACCAGCAACATATCTGCTTCACCAGGTAGCATTGTCTGCTCTGGAGACCTTGTTTTCACTCCAGATTTCTCCATCACCAATTCAAATGGCTGATGCACAGGAAGAGCAGTTGAATATACAAACATTGTCGACAAAAGCAATGAGAAATACAAAAAAAAGGACGGCATGATATAATTCACATATATGACGCTTGGCTAAACAACATGGCATTGCATAATTCACATATATAATGCCTTGCAACAAGATAGCATTGCATAATTCACATATATAATGTCTTGCAAAAAGATGGCATTGCATAATTCACATATATGGTAATTAGACACTAAACAGGTGGCATTCACACAAATCATGTCCAAACTAAGCAAATGACATAGCAATGCAAGATACCATACGCACGGTATGAGCAACATAACCCTGCCAAGTTAGAGCATGCACCTCGGGGGGGGGGAATAGGACTGGTCATCTGTCTCTGAATCCTCCTTTGAGGAGCTATCCGTAACCAGCGAGATATGCGCTTCGTCAGATAGCATAGTCTGCTCTGAAGACCTTGTTTTCACTCAAGAATTTTCCATCACCGTGTCAAATGGCTGATGCACACGAAGAGTAGTTGAATGTACTAACATTGTTGACAAATGTAATACGTAACAAAAAAAAGGATGGCCTGATATAATTCACATATAAGATGACTGGCTAAGCAGGGTGGCATTGCAAAATTCACATATATGATGCCTGGCTAAATAAGATGGCATTGCATCATTCACATAAATGATGAATAAACTAAACAGATGGCATTCACACAAAGCATGTCTAAACTAAGCAGTTGACATAATTGATGTATAAAGTAAGCAATGCAAGGCACCATATGCATGATATAACCAACATCAGCATGCCAAGTTAGAGCGAACACCTCATGGGGTAAATAGGAGTGGTCTTCTGCTTCTGAATCCACCTCAGAACAGTTATCTTCCTCTTGATTACGATCCGAAATGGGTGGAGGGGGGCTGCCTTTGTGCCCACCATGGAGCGACGTCTGCATGAAATTTTATTGCCACGCAAGGCTCGTCTCTTTTGCTCTGCATGTTCAGTTCCATTGTGTACAATAACTGACATGCATAGGAATAAAACATAGTGAGATTATGTAAGGAGTGCATGCACAAATCCAGAGTGATGGTAGCAAACTGTGGATAGACCCAAAACCAATGATAGCAGGCAGATAATAGCTTTAGTTAAAAAATACAGATAATGGCTCCTTTAATGTTTGTTTGCACCCAACATGAAACTCATAGTAGACACCCGAGATTAATCAGATAGTAGACAGATAGTACTGATTGCTGCCCCAATATGTACCCCACAACCATTTAAAAACTCAAGTTTCAGCATAAGTTTGGACCTGAGTCGGAGTCTAATAGGTGAACACGACGATAAAGTAGCATGTCATCATATTAAGCGATGCATAACGTAAGCGGACACAGAAGAGTGTGACCTCTCTTGCGGACCCGTGTAGTCCTCAAGGTCATCTGCTCAGTTGATGATGGTAATGCAGTTGTCGTGGCTGTCGGCGGCGGGGAAGAAGATCTGAGGCGGCGAAAGATAGTCTAGAGAGCGGATCCCTGCTGTGGTGAACCCTTCCATCGTTGGAGCAGCTGAGCTAGGGTGGAACACAGCACCGCTGGAGCAGGACAAACCACACAAGGTTTTCTTTGACACATATCTGTAACATAAGTAATTGTGTAAGGACTTGTTTGAATTTGAGGATTCTAACAATGCAGGGATAGGAAATAGACAGGAATAGGATAGGAATGCACGTGCGAAATAGAGAATTTAAAAACACGGGATTTCTGCCAATCTGGGTGTTTGGTTCACCCCCCCCCCCCCCCCCCCCCCCCCCCCCCCCCCCCCCCCCCCCCCCCCCCCCCCCCCCCCCCCCCCCCCCCCCCCCCCCCCCCCCCCCCCCCCCCCCCCCCCCCCCCCCCCCCCCCCCCCCCCCCCCCCCCCCCCCCCCCCCCCCCCCCCCCCCCCCCCCCCCCCCCCCCCCCCCCCCCCCCCCCCCCCCCCCCCCCCCCCCCCCCCCCCCCCCCCCCCCCCCCCCCCCCCCCCCCCCCCCCCCCCCCCCCCCCCCCCCCCCCCCCCCCCCCCCCCCCCCCCCCCCCCCCCCCCCCCCCCCCCCCCCCCCCCCCCCCCCCCCCCCCCCCCCCCCCCCCCCCCCCCCCCCCCCCCCCCCCCCCCCCCCCCCCCCCCCCCCGCTCATCTCTGAACTTAACTGTCGAAACTGAATTTAACTATCGAAACTGAACTTAACTGTCAAAACTGAATTTTGCTCTCGAAACTGAATTTTACTGTCGAAACTGAACGCACTAGAGGTGAGGCTACACGTCAGTCGACTGCTTTCATCTCTGGTCAGTCGATTTTGCATCCGTTGGATACGAAATCAAGGGCCTGCAGTTCATCTTCAACCTCCACCCCCCTGAGCCGCCAGCCACCACCGGCCAAACAGACGCCCCCCGCCGCCCCGCCCGCCCCGAAAACACTCCCCACCGCCAGTCCGCCGCCGCCCCGGCCATCCCTCTAGGCCCCCCCGTGCCGAGCTTTTTCTCCGGCGATCCCCACGCCACCGCCCCACCACCGCCGGCGACCACCGCCCCTACCCTGAACCCTAAGATAGTGGGGTACTTCTCCGGTAAGCCCCCTCCCCGCTGCGGCTGGTTCTTCCTTAACTCCGGCGAGCCCCCCCACCCCCTGAAAATTGACTAACCCAAAAGTCAATTCAGTCGACTGAAGTGTAGCTAAATCGGAGCAGCATCGCAAGCAAGAGCAAGAGCGAGAGCAGCAGCGCGAGCAAGAGCAAGAGCAAGAGCAGACCAGGCAGGGGACCGAGAGCAAGAGCAGAGCAGCAGCGCGAGCGAGAGCTAAAGCAGCAGCAGCTCCTACTGATGTGGACGTCGCCGCCGGGGGAGCGACGCCGTGGAGGAAGTGGCTGGCGACGCCGCGGTGAATGGAGCCACGCCGTGTCGGCTCGGGACTGAGCGTCGGCAGCACCGTGAGATCGAATCAAGAAGAAAATGCGGCAATTAGTGTACAACCTCTTTGGTGGCGCCGATTAGGCCATAGCTTCATCCGAGGAAACGGTGATGCTGATGCTCTTCCGGTGGTGCAGGTGAAGACGGCGGTGTGGGAATGGAGGTGGCGCGAAAGATGAGGGGAACGTCAGGGCAGCTCCTTGGAGGTGGAGGACAGGGTGGCTGAACCGGCGGGACGACCAGATCGACGACGGATCCTCATCCGGTACGGTGGATGAGGGACGTCGAGGTGTTGCTGTGGACGACGTCGTCAGGGAAGAGGCTCCGGCTTGGTGGCGGAAGGAGGAGGGTGTGGGGCTTCGCGGGTTTTCCCGTCCTCGGTGTACGAATGGGTGGGCGGATGGGATGGGAGTGGGGAACCATGGCTT